>WNWK01020827.1:0-35123 GCA_009830355.1 Cherax destructor | reverse complement strand
GAGTGTTCCTGCCTTGATAAGCGTTCCGGACCCGATGAGTGTTCCTGACCTGATGAGTGTTCCTGATTTTGTGAGTGTTCCTGACCTGATGAATGTTCCTGACCTGATGAGTGTTCCTGACCTGATGAGTGTTCCTGACCTGATGAGTGTTCCTGATCTGATGAGTGTTCCTGACCTGATGAGTGTTCCTGACCTTGTGAGTGTTCCTGACCTGATGAGTGTTCCTGACCTTGTGAGTGTTCCTGACCTTGTGAGTGTTCCTGACCTGATGAGTATTCCTGACCTTGTGAGTGTTCCTGACCTGATGAGTGTTCCTGACCTGATGAGTGTTCCTGACCTGATGAGTGTTCCTGACCTGATGAGTGTTCCTGACCTGATGAGTGTTCCTGACCTGATGAGTGTTCCTGACCTGATGAGTGTTCCTGACCTGATGAGTGGTTCTGATCTGATGAGTGTTCCTGACCTTGTGAGTGTTCCTGACCTGATGAGTGTTCCTGACTTGATAAGTGTTCCTGACCTGATGAGTGCTCCTGACCTGATGAGTGTTCCTGCCTTGATAAGCGTTCCGGACCTGATGAGTGTTCTGACCTGATGAGTGTTCCTGACCTGATGAGTGTTCCTGATTTTGTGAGTGTTCCTGACCTGATGAGTATTCCTGACCTTGTGAGTGCTCCTGACCTGATGAGTGTTCCTGACCTGATGAGTGTTCCCGACCTGATGAGTGTTCCTGACTTCATGAGTGTTCCTGACCTGATGAGTGTTAAACATAAGAACATAAGAATGGAGGAACACTGCAGAAGGCCTACTGGCCCATACAAGGCAGGTCCATATCAAAACCACCACTACCTAAGAATTTATTCCCGTACTCACGACACCAATCAAACCCAGCCCCTCCCACTCACATATCCGTCCAATCTCTTTTTAAAGCCACCCAAGGTCCCAGCCTCTATTACAGTACTCTGAAGATTGTTCCACGCATCTACAACTCTGTTCGAAAACCAGTACTTGCCTATGTCCTTTCTAAATCCAAACTTATCCAATTTAAATCCGTTATTTCTGGTTCTTACTTGGTTCGATATCCTCAGTATTTTATTAATATCTCCCTTGTTTATGCCCATCATCCACCCGTACACCTCGATGATATCTCCCCTCATTCTACGTCTCTCCAGAGAGTGGAGATTCAACGCTCTAAGTCTATCTTCATACGGGAGATTTCTTATTCTGTAAATCATTTTAGTCATTCTTCTTTGTATGTTCTCCAATGAATCTATATCCATCCTGTAGTAAGGAGACCAAAACTGAGCTGCATAATCCAAATGAGGTCTCACTAGTGATGTATAGAGCTGTAAAATAACTTTTAGACTTCTGTTGCTTATACTTCTTGAAATAAATCCTAGTAATCTGTTAGCCTTATTGCGCACACTTAGGCACTGTTGTCTTGGCTTTAGATTCCTGCTTACCATGACTCCCAAGTCTTTTTCACATTCTGTATGATCAAGCTCTACTTCACCTAGTTTATAAATTCGAGGGATATTTTCATTACCAAGGACTAGTACCTTACACTTGTCCACATTGAACTTCATCTGCCACTTTTCAGACCAAGACATTAATTTGTCCAAATCCTCCTGGAGTTCACTGGTATCCTCCTCAGAATGAATCATACGGCCTATTTTTGTATCATCAGCAAATTTACTCATGTCACTTGCAATTCCTTCATCAAGGTCATTTATGTAAATTATGAACAACAATGGGCCTAAAACTGATCCTTGTGGAACGCCACTAGTGACTAATCCCCATTCAGATTTTTAATGGAAACTCTCTGCTTTCTATTGGTAAGCCATGCCTCTATCCATGCTAGAGGTGATCTGTTCTTAGCTGAGGTGATCTGTTCTTAGCTCAGAGGTGATCTGTTCTTAGCTCAGAGGTGATCTGTTCTTAGCTCAGAGAGGACGTGTCTAGGGTTCTCTGTGGACTGAACCACTTTTGCTCTGTGAAGTGTTCCTGACCTGATGAGTGTTCCTGACCTGATGAGTGTTCCTGACCTGATGAGTGTTCCTGACCTGATGAGTGTTCCTGACCTGATGAGTGTTCCTGACCTGATGAGTGTTCCTGACCTGATGAGTGTTCCTGGCCTGATGAGTGTTCCTGACCTGATGAGTGTTCCTGACCTGATGAGTGTTCTGACCTGATGAGTGTTCCTGACCTGATGAGTACTCACCTAATTGCACCTAATTGTAATCACCTAATTGTGGTTGCAGGGGTCGAGACTCATCTCCTGGCCCCGCCTCTTCGCTGTCCGCTACTAGGTCTCTTCTCTCCCTGCTTCATGAGCTTTATCATACCTCGTCTTAAAACTATGTATGGTTCCTGCCTCCACTATATCTTTCTCTAGACTATTCCACTTCCTGACTACTCTGTGGCTGAAGAAATGCTTCCTAACATCCCTTTGACTCATCTGAGTCTTCATCTGCCAGTTGTGTCCCCTTGTTTCTGTGTTCCCTCTCTGGAACATCCTGTCACTGTCTACCTTGTCGATTCCCCGCAGTATTTTGTATGTCGTTATCATGTCTCCTCTGACCCTTCTTTCCTCCAGTGTTGTTAGTCCTATTTCCCTCAACTTTTCATCATATGACAGACCCCTGAGTTGTGGAACTAACCTTGTCGCAAACCTTTGCACTTTCTCTAGTTTCTTTACGTGCTTGGCCAGGTGTGGGTTCCACACCTGGTGCTGCATATTCTAGTATGGGCCTGACGTACACGGTGTACAGTGTCTTGAACGATTCCTTGTTAAGGTAACGGAACGCTAATCTTAGGTTTGTCAGTCGCCCATATGCTGCCGCAGTTATCTGGTTGATGTGTGCCTCCGGAGACGTGCTTGTCGTTATACTCACCCCAAGGTCTTTCTCCTTTGCCGAGGTTTGTAGCCTTTGTCCGCCTAGCCTGTACTCTGTCAGCGGTCTTCTTTGCCTTTCTCCGATCTTCATGACTTTGCATTTGGTGGGATTGAATTCGAGAAGCCAGTTGCTAGACCAGATGTCAAGCTTGTTCAGGTCTGTTTGAAGTCCTGCTTGGTCCTCTTCCGATGTGATTCTCCTCATTAATTTCACATCGTCTGCGAACAGAGACACTTCTGAGTCTATCCCATCCGTCATGTCATTTACATATACCAAGAATAACACTGGTCCTAGGACTGACCCCTGCGGTACGCCGCTCGTCACAGGCGCCCACTGTGATACCTCATCACGCACCATGACCCGTTGTTGCCTCCCTGTGAGGTATTCCCTGATCCATTCCAGTGCCCTTCCTGTTATACCTGCTTGGTCTTCCATCTTCTTTACTAATCTCATGTGAGGAACTGTGTCGAAGGCCTTCCTGCAGTCCAGGAAAATGCAATCAACCCACCCTTCTCTCTCTTGACTTACCTCTGTTACTTTATCATAGAACTCTAGGAGGTTTGTTACACAGGATTTGCCTTCCCGGAATCCGTGCTGTCTGGTGTTTATTATCCTGTTCAGCTCGAGGTGCTCCACCATTCTTTTCCTGATGATTTTCTCCAGGACTTTGCACACTATACATGTAAGTGACACCGGTCTATAGTTTAGTGCCTCTTTTCTGTCTCCTTTTTTAAAGATGGGGACTACGTTGGCCTTCTTCCATACCTCAGGTATCTGCCCATTTTCAAGGGATGTGTTGAATATTATGGTAAGTGGCACACTCAGTACCTCAGCTCCTTCCCGAAGAACCCACAGGGAGATATTGTCCGGACCCATCGCCTTTGAGGTATCAAGGCCACTGAGTAACTGCTTCACCTCCTCCTCAGTTGTGTGTATGCCCTCTAGCACTTGATACATCCCTTGTTGGTGATGCACCCCGTCCTGTCTACCCAGCTGCCTTCCTTCCTCCACTGTGAATACTTCCTTAAACCTCAAGTTGAGCTCCTCACATACCTCTTGATCGTTACTTGTGAGTTCCCCATCTTCTCTCCTCAGCCTAATCACCTGGTCTTTAACTGTTGTCTTCTTTATGATGTGACTGTACATCAGTTTCGGGTCGGACTTAACTTTCAATGCTATGTCGTTTTCGTACTGTTTCTGGGCCTCCCTCTGTACCTGTGCATACTCGTTTCTAGCTCTTCTACTAATCTCTTTGTTTACTTGGGTTCTTTGCCTTCTGTACCTTTTCCATTCTCGGACACTGAGTCTTTGCCTCCCTGCACCTTTGGGTAAACCAGGAGCTCTTTCTGGCCTTCCCGTTTAATCTTTTTCCTCTGGGTATAAACCGTTCCTCTGCCTCCTTGCGCTTTGCCCCTACGTATTCCATCATTTCATTTATTGTCTGTCCGTCCATTTCCCTTTCCCACTGAACCTCCTGCAGGAAATTCCTCATGCCTGTGTAGTTTCCTCTTTTAAAATCTGGTTTGTCTCTTTCGGTACCATTTTCCTTCTCCACCTGTAGCTCTACAATGTACTCAAAGCTAAGCACCATATGGTCACTGGCTCCCAGGGGGCTCTCGTGTGTTATGTCTTCAATATCTGAGCTGTTCAGGGTGAATACAAGGTCCAGTCTTGCTTGTTCATCTTCTCCTCTCACTCTGGTCGTGTCCCTGACATGTTGGTGCATCAGGTTTTCCAGTACCACGTCCATCATCTTGGCTCTCCAAGTTTCTGGACCCCCACGTGGTTCATGGTTCTCCCAGTCGATCTCCCTGTGGTTGAAATCTCCCATGACCAGTAGCTTCGCTCTGCTCATGTGCGCTTTTCTTGCCACCTCCGCCAGAGTGTCCACCATCGCTCTGTTGTTCTCATCATATTCTTCACCTGGCCTCCTGCAGTTCTGTGGTGGGTTATACATTACTGCAATGATTATCTTGTGTTCCCCAGACTGGATGGTACCTACTATGAAGTCCCTTTCTCTACACACCTCCATTCCTTCCATTTCCTCGAATCTCCAACGGTTCCTTACAAGCTGTACGACCCCTCCTCCCCCCCTGCTCCTTCTATCTTTCCTCAGGATCTGATATCATTACTCCCTGACGTTTCAACGTTCAAGCTCTCCAACACAAGCTCAACCAGGTTGAGCAATCAATCCAGTTCACACTAGAAGAAGAAGTCGACAACTCCCTTCCATTCCGTGATGTTCTTCTCTGCAAAGCTGACCATGAACTTCGTTTTAAAGTCTATCGAAAACGTACCAACCAACACGATCTTCTCCACTTCTACTCTCACCACGACACCAAGATTAAACGTGGTGTAATTATAGGCTTTTTCCTGCGCGCACTCAGAATCTGCATCAGTGAGTTCCTTGAGGAAGAATGCTCCCTTATTGAGCAAGTATTTTCTAAACTTTACTATCCTCATCACTTCATTAGAGACTGTAGACGACGGGCATTAAACATTAAACATCCGTCACCAGCAATTCCAAAGTCACTCTCAAGCCAGTCTTTGAGATTCTCAAAACAGGTCCTGTCACCAGGTGTGTCTGGTGTATACTCAAACAGGTCCTGTCACCAGGTGCGTCTGGTGCACACTGAAGCAGGTCCTGTCACCAGGTGCATCTGGTGCACGCTGAAGCAGGTCCTGTCACCAAGTGTGTCTGGTGCACACTGAAGCAGGTCCTGTCACCAGGTGCGTCTGGTGCACACTCAAGCAGGTCCTGTCACCAGGTGCGTCTGGTGCACACTCAAGCAGGTCCTGTCACCAGGTGCACACTCAAGCAGGTCCTGTCACCAGGTGCACACTCAAGCAGGTCCTGTCACCAGGTGCACACTCAAGCAGGTCCTGTCACCAGGTGCACACTCAAGCAGGTCCTGTCACCAGGTGCACACTCAAGCAGGTCTTGTCACCAGGTGCACACTCAAGCAGGTCCTGTCACCAGGTGCACACTCAAGCAGGTCCTGCCACCAGGTGCGTCTGGTGCACACTCAAGCAGGTCCTGTCACCAGGTGCGTCTGGTTAATGTTAATGTAAAAAATTATAATTTTGTACCAAGAGAAACTTTGAAAACCTACCTAACCTTATTACAACTGGCGCAATTTAATTTAGCCTAACCCAACTAAATATATTTTAGATACGTTAACATTAATTTAATAATAAACAAACACAATGAAATATATTTTTTTCGTTATGTTCAGAATGATTTTGGCGAAATTATTGCATACACAAATTTTCACTTGTCTTATATGGCAAGGTGAGCGTTGCTATTTAAGCCAAAATCGCAAGTTTTACCTAATCGGCGATGATAGACTATGAGGGACTCTGCTAGTTGACTCTGCCCAGTGCGGTCACAGCAGCTCTGACTTACAGCAGTCTCCCTACGATCCCCGTTGGGGAAGGGAATTTCTACCTTCATCACGATGAGCTACGCAAATCGTGTCAAGATCAAACCCAACAGTGGCACTGTGAATGATTCATCCAAACTTGCTCTAGCAGTTGCTGTTAAGAGTGTGCTACATGTGAAGTTCAACATCATACTGACCTTGAAAGAAGCATTTATTGTTGTCTGCAACGATGATGAAGATGCAGAGAAGCTACTCACTACAACAGCCACCACCACTCTCTCTGAACGAGGATTTACTGTCATGTCATCTCCAGCTCTCAGGGCAAGACGAACAGTTTTCCTTAAGAAACTTGATAAGCTTCTTACAGTTCAACCTATCGACGAACTCAAGACATCCATTGAAGATCAAAACTCATGGGCCACAGTGGAGAGCATCATGAAAATACCTACAGCTTCCTCCATGCTCAAGGTCACGTTTACCGACGTCAACATGGCTGCCACTGCATTAGCCGACGGACTGGCTGTGTATTACTACTTCGTCAGCCCCACCTGCATCGAGGCAGAGAGATTTCACTACATTTCTCACTGTTGGACCTGTTACTCGTATTCACACAACACCAGCGACTGTCCTGTGAAGGAAAAGAAGTTTTGCACTACATGTAGTAGTGAAGGACATGATTTTAGATCATGTACCGTTGCTGCTCCACCAACACCATCTTGCCTCAACTGTAAAAGCAACGATCACCACACACTTGCTGCTAAGTGTCCCACTCGCAAAGACATTCTGAAGAAGACCCAAGAAGCAGCACAGAAAAAGTCACAACAAAAGTCTCCCACCTATGCTGCTATCGCCAAGATTCAGGCAGACACCACCAAGATTCTTAAAGCCACACAACCATCTACCAGCACAGTCGTCACACCGCCAACAATGGACACCACCAAAATCCAGTACTGTATGATATATGCCCACATGGCCAACATGGCGAATCCTGGCTCATTCAACACTGTCATCAATGAGATTTTTGAACTAAATAATATGCCCAAGTTCAACTTTCCTGACTCACCACCATCAGCCGACATTATCAAATGCACCAGTGCGCCTCTGAACATCTCAACGCCTGCTCAACCAACACCACCACCACCACCACAGGCTCCTCCTTCCGACACTGAGCTGGACCAATCAGAGACAGTGCAGGAGCCGCAAGCTCTCTCCTGCTCTGCACTTCAACCACCAACCAAACGAACGAAACCTACGACAAGCACTACAGAACAGCAACCAAAATATATAAATTACATCGACGTCACCTTCTTCACTACTACAACAGAGAAGACTGATCTATCTACATTTGAAATCGGTGAAGGACTCGCATCTGGGAAGATCAAGTTCACCTGTATCCCAGGTTTCGACAGGTCACCTCAAGATTTTCTCGACAATTTTCTCCCACTAAGCAAGACACCAGAACGCAGGGATATCACGATGATAATCAAAACCCTGCGAAGATCCTCGTTTAAGAAGCTCACCAATGGCTACCAAACCGACGACATCAGCAGTCTTAACACCTGGTAAACCTCTACATCTCCACCGCCATTCCTGTCGACCAATCATCGTGTAGCAGCCTCCCTTCCCAGTCTTCCTGCTCCTGACGCCTGCCAGTGACCAATCACTATCAAGAATGATCCAACACCAAGCAAGATGCAGCCAGCCAGCAAGCATGTCGCCTCCAGTGTGTTCTTCTGCTTCAGTATTGCTGTTCCAACGGCTTCACAAGGCTCAGCGGTTGGGTTTAGTCCTGACTCTTTCTCTTCAACTGCAGTCATTCCTCTCACCAGCTATTCTTCGTCTGTCCACACTTCCCGCTCGCCCTCCGTGGGTACTTACCTGAGAGTATTCGTTCGTTCGTTCGTACCTAATCGGCACTTCGTACCTAATCGGCAATTTAATTTAGCCTAACCCTACTAAATATATTTTAGATACGTTAACATTAACTTAATAATAAACAAACACAATGAAATATATTTTTTTCGTTAGGTTCAGAATAATTTTTGCGAAATTATTGCATACACAAATTTTCGCTTGTCTTATATAGCAAGAGGAGCGTTGCTATTTAAGCCAAAATCGCAAGTTGATGTTTTGTTTTTATAGTTCCTTGATAATGTTAGAAGTCACGAATGCGCTTGGAATTTCGCTATTCTTTCACAGTGGTTGTTATTTTTTATTCTGTATATCGCTTGGTTTGCGATACAGGATAATATATATATATATATATATATATATATATATATATATATATATATATATATATATATATATATATAATGCAAATATCGCAAACCAAGCGATACAGGATAAAAAATAACAACCACTGTGAAAGAATAGCGAAATTCCAAGCGCATTCGTGACTTCTCACATTATCAAGGAACTATAAAAACAAAACATCAACAGGAAGGCATATAAGGGCAAAAACTACACCTCACAGTCACGTCACAACACCTGACACTGTGTAGCGCACCTGATACTCCACCCAAGCCTTAAGAATTTTTACTTGTCTAATGTATCATTAAATTCTTCCCAAATTTTATTAATTATAAATGAATCCAATTTATATAAACCAACAGAAATATTTATATTTTTTTCAAAACTGCTTTTTATGAAACATGATTTTATTATATTCCTGTCAACCATGGACTTGCTTGATACAACCTTCTCAGCATTTTGAAAATCAATTGGATGGTTAAAATCTCTCACATGAATAAACAGAGCATTAGAATCTTGTCCAGTTCCAATGCTATATTTATGTTGTTTTTATTTTAGTTCAAGATTTTTACCAGTTTGACCATAATAAACTTTATCGCATATTTTACAAGGAATCTCATAGACACATCCGTCAGCATTTTGGTGCGATTTTTTTTTTTTAAATTCTAATGTATCAAGATTTTTAAATACAACTTTAATATTAAAAGTCTTAAGAATAGAAGGCATATCAACAAAGCTTTAATGGTAAGGGAGAACATATTTTTATTTAAATAAGGTTGGTTGTCGCTTTTTGAACTGTAAAGTATTTCTGGCAATTTTAAAGAATTTATCAATTAAGTTTCTTATCAACTGAGATGTGAGTAATTTTTTGTACTATTAATACATTTCAAATAGGCTGGAAGCTCAGTGGTTGAATATTTACATTCTCAATCAAATTACCAGTTGTTTGTGTCGAGAGAGTAGAAACAAAACAAGTCCCTTTTCAACTTTTGATCGCATTTACCTAGTAGTAAATAGGTATCTGAATGTTAGCTAGCTGTTGTGGGCTGCATCCTGGGTGACCTTACCTTAAAAATTGCTTGAACTTTGAAATGAGCAAAGATACGATAACAGCTTTAAGGCCTACAAATTCATGTTTAAAAAATTATTTAAATAATAATTAATTAAATAATAATTGACAGATCTTGCTAAAAAGGGTAGTGAATATTTTACAGGAATTTTAATAAACACATTAATGTGAACAAAATCTATACTGTCTGTTAACTGACTGGTTACAATGGCTTACCTTTTTTTTTTAATTGTGAGTTGTTTATGTCTCAGGATGGAATTCTTCGAGCACGGTATATAATATGAAATCTGATGGACGAAGACGTGGACACAAGGAAGGACCGCGTCGTCTACTGTACGCGCGTTTGTGTCCAGCCTGACTATGGCCGTCAAGATGTTGCTACAAACATTACGAAGGTTTGTGTTAAGCCATCTATCGTGGAATTACGTGGTAGTTAATAGAGGCAGATGATAAAAGCAAACAATATAATTCTTGGATATCAGTGTTACTAGAAAATCGAAATTCTTCCACACTGCCCGATATTAGTGTTATTACTTCCCATTTCACTGGGTCTTCATCTCGTATGTTCGCACCTTTTTCAGTTATGTCTATGTCTTAGCACCAAGCAGGGCTTCACGTTGGCCTTTGCAGGAACCAGCAACCCCATCAGTGAGAGGTTATGTCTTCGTCTGGGGTTCGAGAACCTCAAAACAATAAACGTAAACACAGTGGAGAATGGCTTCTTCGACCTGTCCCTCATGAATTACAACATATTCAAACTTTTTATTAAACGTCTGGGGCCTGAGACATTACTGTCATCCAAGTTATGATCAGGAATTAGCCCATACTAACTAATCATATATTTGCCTCTCTTTTATATATGGCATCTGAAGAAATTATAAATGTTTATCACATAAATGTGACACCTGCAGATATTGCTTTTCAAATTATACTCATTGTTACCCATTGTTCATGGGTAACACAATCTATGCTTAGATCAGAGTAATTTTTTTTTTTTTTTCAAATTTTAAGTTTATAAAGTAATGCAAAGTTGTTGTTTTTTAATATGCAAAATGGTTTCTTTTGTTCATTGAGATTATTTAAAATTTTCAATAGTGTTGAATAACATATTGTTTTGGGTAAATGTGACAACCTTGATGCAGGACCTCATTACACTGTGGCAAATAATGGAAGTGACTTGACCAGATCTTTGAATCCTTTACTATGATGGTCATATTAACACTTTCTCATTTACTATGTGGAGAAAAATTTGAGGCTACAGCTGTCAACAGAGATGCTACAGAAGAAAGTGAAGATTATATTGATGCAGAATCATTGCAGGATCAATTTAGTGTGTTAAATAAGGTGATTAATCATCGGTATTTGAGTGACAAAGAGCAAGATGCTGCAGACTCACTGTTTGTGGTGGAATATTGCCTATAACAACTCACTACTATATTTTATTATGTATTTTTATATATGTTCCATCCACTAAAACTCTGCTAGCCACCATTCTTATTGTTATGTCTGACTTCTTAAACTAGTATTTTTTCCCCTAATTTTTTTTTAATATGTGTCCTGATTGATTTTGAAAAAAATTCCTTTCATTTTTTCTCAATTTCAATTTCTTATTGATCGTATTTATATGTATTTCAATTTCTTCTCTTATTTATATGTATTTGGTGTTTGCTACTTATTTAGATTTCTTTCTTCTTTTGTCCATACTCAACTAGTGGGTTTATTGTGCCATGAAACTAGACTTAAGTTTTTATTCTGGTTATGTGATTTTTATCGAGATATTCCACTTGAGGGAAATACCTCATGCTACTTTAAATTCTGATTTTCTTTGTTCTCGTCTTTTTAAATATATTCAAGGTTATCCAGAATATTTTTTTAGGATCACTTAGTAACATGAAAAAAACCTGAGAAAATACAGATGTATGGAACCGAAATCTATACAGTTTTTAGGCTGAAAATAGCATTAATGGAGTATGGTATGGATCATTGAAGATCAATTTGAATAAGGCACGATCGCTCAATTTTGATGGACCAAGAGCCAGTCATTAACATTAAGGTATCCCCTTATAGAGTGACCTGATATACTGAATTTCGCTACATATTTTTTTAGTCCATATAAGATGGAAAAAAAATCATAAGCAAATCAAATATAAAAATCTTTATTTCTAGAGAGTAAACGAATGACTTTTAAATAATTGACATTTTTAATTGATTTAATGGAGATCAGCTGGTTATTGCCTCAGGCTGCCTTAAAATTAACTTTTGTCTAGTTGGGGTTTTTCACAAGAACACAAATACATATAAAAAAGACACAATACTGTGACTGGAACACAATCTCGAAATTAATATTCCACCCACACTCGGGAGAACTCATGAATACAAAAAAAATGCAACATATTGAAGATTATGTATCCTAGAGACTTGTGAGACTTTAAGGACACTGGGGTCACCAACAATGACCCTCCTTCAATGACCGCCATCATAGTTCCCCAATTAGCTCCGGGACAAAGAATTAGGAACATATGGTTCATGTATACTATTATGAAAATTTAGGTCAGTAAAACTATTTAGTTGACTGTATACTTAAATATAATTAAAATAGACTTGAATTATTAAAGTATTTTACTTTGTCCACTAGGTTACAATTATTAATCACATTATTTCATATTAAGGACATATATTATTACACTTACCAATCTATTACATTGGTGATATGTCCCAATATTTCCCACAGGCAGATTAAATAGAAAATTGGCCAACCTCTATCAACCTGACCTGTTGTGTGAGGTTTAATACACACTGGGAGATGTACATTAATTATTGGAGAGTCCACATGGTAGTCAACATGGTAGTCAACATGGTAGTCAACATGGGGTCCATTCCACCCCTCATCACGTTTTCCTTTCATACCATCATTATTTCCATTTCCTTATATATCTATACCATTCCAAATGTATTTCCTCTTCACTTATGTTGTTGTGTAAAATTTCCCGATAATTCTATCAGCCACTATTATTTAGAGGAATATTTGTAAACTCAATGGCTCATTGTATCCCTGTACCTCCATTACTGTTTTTCATCTTGCGCTTCCACTCCATCACTTGTCCACATACACTTATGTTAGGAAAATTATTAAAAAAATTTCTCATTGCGGGCGGGTTGAGGTCGTTGTAGACGACTTAATTGCTGTTTCTTCTATGAGTCAATTACAGACAGCTCTAGCTAGTGTTCTGGTTCATCTAGCAGGTCTAGCTAGTGTTCTGGTTCATCTAGCAGGTCTAGCTAGTGTTCTGGTTCATCTAGCAGGTCTAGCTAGTGTTCTGGTTCATCTAGCAGGTCTAGCTAGTGTTCTGGTTCATCTAGCAGGTCTAGCTAGTGTTCTGGTTCATCTAGCAGGTCTAGCTAGTGTTCTGGTTCATCTAGCAGGTCTAGCTAGTGTTCTGGTTCATCTAGCAGGTCTAGCTAGTGTTCTGGTTCATCTAGCAGGTCTAGCTAGTGTTCTGGTTCATCTAGCAGGTCTAGCTAGTGTTCTGGTTCATCTAGCAGGTCTAGCTAGTGTTCTGGTTCATCTAGCAGGTCTAGCTAGTGTTCTGGTTCATCTAGCAGGTCTTTTGGTAAGGGCTATCATCAATTATACTCATCATATCACTGTCCCTTAGATCATCAGTCCCCATTTGTTGTACACCATTTGATTCTTTGGGAATTAATTTATTAATACAACGTAGGCTTTAGTGACCATCACACAACACACAATCATTCCTAACAACACCTTGTGAGTCTCGATATAATGTTAAGACCTTGCTGAGTGGCTACAATGTTCGATGTAAGTCTGTATCAGTCAATACATGGTCGCCAAGTTAAATGTTCTGCCCAGTCACAGCTTTTAATGCACCATAAATGTGTTCAGGTAGAGTGAGGTTAGGTTTACACCAAACTTTAGATCAATGATTTAACATTATTTAACATACTAAATTTATCCTATGATGATTCTGCGTCATTATAATCATCACTTTCGTTAGGAGTATCTCTGTAAATAGGTGCAGCATATTAAAGGAGAAGGTGTTAATGTATCCACATCAGGAGATTCACTAATGTATGTGAGGGGGCGATTATTTATTCAATTTTCTGTCTAGTAACACAGTAGGGAATTCCTCCAAACTGATTCTTTTCCTGTGTACCACCTTCTGCAGACACCTCTTTGCTCTTCCTATCATTCGTTCATAAAAACCACTTTGATGGGATGTTAAATTACCATATGCCTGCTCACTGGAATAATAGAAATTTAACATTAATATTCTCTTGTAACTCTATCAAATATTCTACACCCGCTAAAAAATTAGTGACATCTGAAATTACTCTTGGGCAGGATCTCCTAACTGCATATTTTCGAAATAGTTGCATAATCTGACCGGCAGACAAATCCTGTGCCACTTCTAAATGAACTGTATGGGTCATGGTACAAATGAAAAAACACCCATACACTTTCAAGACAAAGATGAAGGTTTATTTCTTTGTAAAGGTTACAATGTGTAATTACGATTTTGGTTTGCTGAATACAAAGTAAGTAAGTTTATTCAGGTATACACAAATACAGTTACATAGATTATCATATATAGCAGAATATGTGTAGAGAACCCAGGATAACCCAGAAAGTCAGACTAAGTGAATTATTTCCATTGAGGTCCTTTGCCACTGCCATGACGAGGCATTTCAAGCAGACTATTCCTAGTCCATAGTAACTACTTAAAACTAGACAAGATCATAGTGGTTAACTTGATTACAATCTTATTTAAACATAATACTAATGCGAGGTAGTCAAGGTGGAGGTTTATAAGAATAATAATCTTGAAGTTGCACATAATAAAAACAATATTACAGTTAATGGTTCAGGGAGTAATATTATTACAGGGTCTGCCAGAGGTTTGAAAGTCCAGAGGTCCCATAATATAACTAATTTGAAGTTGTTTTGGTAGATTTACCTGGAGTGGGTTCCAGGGGTCAACGACCCCACAGCCCGGTCCGTGATCAGGGCTGATCAGGGTTGATCAGGGCCTGATCAACCAGGCTGTTACTGTTGGTCACACACAAACCGACGTTCAAACCACAGCCCGGCTGGTCAGGTACTGACTTTAGGTGCTTAAAACTGTTAACCTAAACTTCTATATTTCTCCTGCTGTTATGTTGTTACGCAGAAATTGGGGTTTACCTGAGGCCTAATGCCTTGTCTAAGGGCAAAGGGTGAAAGTTACACAAAACACCTGTAAAACTAGGCCTTCCAGGTCTACCCCCATAAACAAAGCTGGTATTACCAGTGTGGTTTAGTGCTCCACTGGGTTAGGGTATCAGAAGGTTCCACACAAAAATTCCTAGGTAAGAAAATATACATTTATTTACTTATATTAAACTATATACATTCCAAACACGCCTTTTCACATATCAATTAGCCAAACCCCCTCAAAAACCGTACAGGACTGAGAAGGCGGCCGGGTGGTCGCTTAAAAAAACAAAACAATACACTAAGCGGTCAGCCAAGCCACCACTCCCATCCTCCAGAACACATCTCCTCCTATTTCTTCAGTTCACACTCGTCCCTTAGGGCCCCGACCATGTCCGAGCCCAGGGTGTGTACTGGTACACCATTAAAAGAGCCTATGGCTTGAGTTAGCTACACACAAAGGGAATACAACATCACCAACTTAGCTGAACACAGGGTCCGTCTCGCCAGCCGCTATCCATGCCGCGCACACGTGTGTAACCCACGCGACGCCGCCACCCTCACCACAAACATTTGGCAAATAAATCCCTAGCTGGATTTCTCTATTTCACCACTTAAACTTACTTTACAGTATTCCCCATAAGGACAGCATATTTCTAAAATTATCATTTACATTTATCTAAAGGTTATACATTATTATTACTGTTTTTCCTAATTACCTGAAATTTATGGCACACTTCTCCAATAGCTATATATTACGTATATTTAAATGTCATGCAGAAACCTGCATAACACCCCCACCCCTAGACCATAGGTCTCACTCTGCTAGCGGGGTCCACACGGACACCGCTAGGCAAAAGGGGGGAAAAAAAAAGGAAATAAACATAAACATTATAACTGGAGAATTAGTCACACAATCATGACTTTTTGGCACTGCTCATATGTAATATTACTTTAACAGTCTGAGGCTATTAGATTGCGGACATGTGAAACTCGCCTCACATAAAAGTGATCAAGTTCTATGCCAAACGAGCCCACAGTCACGCTTTGACAAAACTATGTTAGGAAAAGGCACCATCACAACACAGCGGTGGCCACACACTGGCGTTGATGCGTTTTACTATATTACAATAAACATAATAATAATGTAAAAAGTGAACATTGTACATACTACCCTGAGAAGTGCCATTTAATAACAAACACAAGAGCTAAGTATCACATCTATTGATTTCCCATCTATCTTGACACATGTTAGTAATGCTGTAAGACAGATTTAAAGTATGTATGACACCACCAATGCTTGAAACAGGAACACTATCAATATTACAGTTTTTTCTTGGTTTGGAAACTTATAAGAATATAATAGAGGAGCACTGCAGCAGGCCTACTGGCCCATACCTGGCAAGTTCTTTTCAAACCCCAACCCACTCAAGAAGAAAGGAGCACTCAAAAGGTCTACTTGCCCAAGCTGGTCAGGTCCAACTTATTTTTTTTTTTCAACAAGTCGGCCGTCTCCCACCGAGGCAGGGTGACCCAAAAAGAAAGAAAATCCCCAAAAAGAAAATACTTTCATCATCATTCAACACCATACTCACTGTTTGCAGAGGCGCTCAGATACGACAGCTGAGAATAAGTCCCTCCCAACTGTCACTATCCCAGACCCCTCCTTATACCCACACATAATAACAAGAAAGGAGGAGCACTGCAGCAGGCCTACTTGCCCATACTAGACACATTCTTCTCAAACCCAAACCCACTAACAAAAATATTCGACTAACCCATTTTCACTGGCACTTGGCTTGAACATAGTTGAGAGGTTCTAAGACTTGAATTTGAATGTACTAATAACTGACGAGAAACTTAAATTCTCTGATTTTCATTTTCCGTATATTGAGACTTTTTCCATAACCCTTGGCAGTTACATGACCATGGGAATCATTGACTTAGCATTGCAATGATCTCTAGGTTGCGTTTTATTAATGTTTCTTAAAAATTTATAATGTTGAATCATAGGTTTGAAAGAGTTTGTTTAAATTGCGAAGTTTTCGTGATTGTTGTCAATTTTTTTGTACACACTGGACGTCTCTCACCGAGGCACGGTGACCTGATAAAGAAAAAACAAAAGTAAAAAATAAATGTGAGTTTGTTGACTCACGATATCGTAATAACACAATTACAAACGAACCACAGTACTGACCTGGAGTTGTACGACTCACTTGTCATGATAAGATAAGATACTTTATTTCAGCAGGATACAATGTTTGTACAGAGGTGAATGACATTTAGGTGTTGATGCAGGAAGACCCTTAGTACGCAGAGTATTTCAGCCAAAACGCACACAACCCGCACATATGAAAAGAGAGGAGCTTACGACTAACACTCTTCGCACTAATCTAGTTCATACCTCCCCTCCCTCTACAGATTCTCCTGGTGTCTACTCTATTTCTTGCTCCTCCTGTCCTCTTCAGTACTTCGGAGAAACTGGCCGATCTCTTTCTGACAGACTCAAGGAGCACAAAAATAGTGTTAGGCTTGCCGACACTAATAATGCTCTTTTCTGTCATGTCAGAGATCACAGTCATCCTATTGATTGGTCTTCTGCTAAAACTGTCTACCCTACGTCCAACTTTCATAGTCGCCGCCTGGTTGAATCCTCCCTTATACACAACTTTCCCTGTATGAATCTTAGCCCTGGCTTTGTCTCTGTTGATGCTTTCCTCTCCCATTACATTGTTAAATGCTCCAAACTTCAGAACACCCGTGACTTAACCTGATTCCTTCCCCTTTCATCTCTTCCCCCTTCTCCTTTTTCTCCTATGGGTTTTCTTTTCTTTCTTTTCTTTTGCCTTGTATTTGTCCTTCTTTATTTTATTCGCCTTTTCCTCCCTCTGTGTTCTCGTCCAACCCATGCGGGCCGCCAGCTTCTTTGCAGTGCTCCTTTCCTAGAATATGACTGACTCCACTACTACTACTACCACTTCTACTACTACCTCCATTATTACCCCACTCTCTTGTACCCTCCCCCTGTCTGCCTGCCTATATATACCCCTTCCACCTGTTCTGTGTGTTAGTGTGACTTTGTAAATGGTCCAAGTCGGGCCGAAATGTCGTCGTAAGCTCCTCTCTTTTCATATGTGCGGGTTGTGTGCGTATTGTTCCAGTCACGGTATTGCGCCTTTTTTGTCATTTCAGCCAAACTTAAGACTAACTTAAGAACAATAAGGCAATGACAAATTGAGTGGCTTTATACAGTCTCTTAGGTGGTTGTAAATGTAAATTTAGGAGTTACAATGAATACAAGAGAATTGAATATCCAATTAGTACATAAGAACATAAGAAAGAAGGAACACTGCAGCAGGCCTACTGGCCCATGCGAGGCAGGTCCATTTCTCTCACCGGCTTAAGCCAATGCCTTGACCTAGTCAGGTCAGTCACATTCACTTAACCCTTAAACTGTCCACACGTAGATATACGTTCACCTGCGTACTGCACCGAATATTTTGAAAAAAAAAAATTTTTTTTTTTAAACTAAGAGCGCATTTTTATAAACAGGATAGGCTAAAAAAAAACAAGTTTAGGGACAGTACTTACCGAGATATAAGCCCGCCAATTTGGTGCTGAATGCTCACCTGACGGCAACATCAAGTCCTGCTGCTTGCAGAAGTATTGCCGATATACTTTTTTTCTAGTTTTCATTTTAATTTATATAATTTTTATGTTCTGATAATTACAATTTACAATAGTTCCTGTGATTTCATAGCCAATCTTTGTTCTAAAACTAATATTATGTACTGAAATAGTACTCAAATAGTCACAATCACACCAACAGGTGAACATTTTCGCCTACCTTGGTCATTTACTATTGTCTATAAATATATACAAAGTATTTATAGGTCCCAGCAATGTTTTAGACATCCAGGAGTATATATGAAACTCCTTGAAGAATGCTGTTATGACAATTGCCAGATAACTACTGATAAGGCAGTGACATTGATGAATGAATGTGTGCAGGGAACCCTCGCTCTTTCACTCTTTATCTATCTATCTGTCTATCTATCTGTGTCTGTCTGTCTATCTATCTATCTATCTGTCTGTCTATCTGTCTGTATCTGTCTGTATCTCTGTGTCTGTCTAGCTCTGCTTATCTGTCTTTCTGTCTGCCTGTGTGCCTGGAGTATATGAAACTCCTTGAAGAATGGTGTGTTGACAAGTGTCAGATAACTCTTGACAGCCCAGTGACATTTGATAAATGTCAGCTGTGCTGGAGGGAACCCTCCCTTTTTCAATGTCTGTCTGTCTGTCTATCTGTCTCTGTCTGTCTGTCTATCTGTCTCTGTCTATCTGTATCTATCTGTCTGTATCTGTCTGCCTGTATCTGTCTGTCTGTTTGTCAAGCTCTGCTTATTTCTGTCTAACTCTACTTATCTGTCTTTCTGTCTGCCTGTGTGTGTGTCTTTCCATCTGCTTGTCTCAGTCTCAGAGTGCGGCTCGTAAGCCAACAGGTATTATACACGATGCAGAAGTGACGATGCGTATTACTTGCCAGTCATGCTTATTATGCCTTATACAGTGGTCCCTCGGTTTTTGCCGAAAATTCGTTCCAGAATGCTGCTCAAGTGCCATTACCGAACGAATTTACTTCCTTAAGAAATAATGTCACGTAGGTTAGTCTATTTCAGACCCCCAAAAATACACTTGCAACAGCACTTACGAAAATACACTTACATAAATGTTCGAGTTTGGAGATGCACGAAAACCGAGGGACCACTGTATCTACAAGCATTGTATAGCACTTTGCCTGGATTTTTGGGTTATCCTAGGTAATTTACACTATGTATAATAACTGTACTTATGTGTACATTTGAGAGAGAGAGATATATAGGACATATAGATATAGACAGGAACTTTTAAATGTCGATGAAAAGAGGGAGGCGATAATTTCATGTACTGGCCAGGGAGGTACAACATCGTTTAGGAGTGAAGAAGAGCAGGATGTGAGTGTGGAGGAGGTGCGTGAGGCATTACGTAGAATGAAAGGGGGTAAAGCAGCTGGAATTGACGGAATCATGACAGAAATGTTAAAGCAGGGGGATATAGTGCTGGAGTGGTTGGTATTTTTGTTTAATAAATGTATGAAAGAGGGAAGGTACCTAGGGATTGGCAGCGAGCATGTATAGTTCCTTTATATAAAGGGAAGGGGGATAAAGAGAGTGTAAAAATTATAGGGGAATAAGTTTACTGAGTATACCAGGTAAAGTGTATGGCAGGGTTATTATTGAAAGAATTAGAGGTAAGACAGAGAGTAGGATTGCAGATGAGCAAGGAGGCTTTAGAGTGGGTAGGGGATGTGTAGATCAAGTGTTTACAGTGAAGCATATATGTGAACAGTATTTAGATAAAGGTAGAGAAGTTTTTATTGCATTTATGGATTTAGAAAAGGCATATGATAGAGTGGATAGGGGAGCAATGTGGCAAATGTTGCAAGTGTATGGAATAGGTAGTAAGTTACTGAAGGCTGTAAAGAGTTTTTATGAGGATAGTGAGGCTCAGGTTAGGGTGTGTAGGAGAGAGGGAGATTACTTCCCGGTAAAAGTAGGTCTTAGACAGGGATGTGTAATGTCACTATGGTTGTTTAATATATTTATAGATGGGGTTGTAAAAGAAGTAAATGCTAGGGTGTTGGGGAGAGGGTGGGATTAAATTATGGAGAATTAAATGCAAAATGGGAGTTGACACAGTTACTTTTTGCTGATGATACTGTGCTTATGGGAGATTCTAAAGAAAAGTTGCAAAGGTTAGTGGACGAGTTTGGGAGAGTGTGTAAAGGTAGAAAGTTAAAAGTGAACATAGATAAGAGTAAGGTGATGAGGGTATCAAACGATTTAAATAAAGAAAAATTGGATATCACATTGGAGAGAGGGATTATGGAAGAAGTAAATGTTTTCAGATATTTGGGAGTTGACGTGTCAGCGGATGGGTTTATGAAGGATGAGGTTAACCATAGAATTGATGAAGGAAAAAAGGTGAGTGGTGCATTGAGGTATCTGTGGAGACAAAAACGTTATCCATGGAGGCAAAGAAGGGAATGTACGAAAGTATAGTGGTACCAACACTCTTATATGGGTGTGAAGCATGGGTTGCAAATGCTGCAGCGAGGAGGAGGCTGGAGGCAGTGGAGATGTCCTGTCTAAGGGCAATGTGTGGTGTAAATATTATGCAGAAAATTCGGAATGTGGAAATTAGGAGAAGGTGTGGAGTTACTAAAAGTATTTGTCAGAGGGCTGAAGAGGGTTGTTGAGGTGGTTTGGTTATTTAGAGAGAATGGATCAAAGTAGAATGACTTGGAGAGCGTATAAATCTGTAGGGGAAGGAAGGCGGGGTAGGGGTCGTCCTAGAAAAGGTTGGAGGGAAGGGGTAAAGGAGGTTTTGTGGGCGAGGGCTTGGACTTCCAGCAAGCATGTGTGAGCGTGTTAGATAGGAGTGAATGGAGACGAATGGTTTTTGGGACATGATGATCTGTTGGAGTGTGAGCAGGGTAACATTTTGTGAAGGGATTCAGGAAAACCAGTTAATTGATTTAGTTGGACTTGAGTCCTGGAAATGGGAAGTACAATGCCTGCACTTTAAAGGAGGGGTCTGAGATAGTGACAGCTGGGAGGGACTTTTCTCAGCTGTCGTATCTGAGCTCCTCTGCAAAGACAGTGATTATGTATAAGTGTGGTGAAAGTGTTGAATGATGATGAAAGTTTTTTTTTCTTTTTGGGGATTTTCTTTCTTTTTGGGTCACCCTGCCTCGGTGGGAGACGGCTGACTTGTTGAAAAAAAAAAAAAAAAAAAAGATATAGACAGACAAAGATATAGACAGACAAAGATATAGACAGACAAAGATTTAGACAGACAAAGATATAGACAGACAAAGATATAGACAGAGTTATAGACAGATAGAGAGACAGCCAGAGACAGCCAAAGCCAGCCAGCCTGCCGAATACATAAGAACATAAGAAAGAAGGAACACTGCAGCAGGCCTATTGGCCCATGCAAGACAGGTCCATGTCACCCCTCAGCTTAGACCAATGACCCACCTAGTCAGGTAACATTTTGTGAAGGGATTCAGGAAAACCAGTTAATTGATTTAGTTGGACTTGAGTCCTGGAAATGGGAAGTACAATGCCTGCACTTTAAAGGAGGGGTCTGAGATAGTGACAGCTGGGAGGGACTTTTCTCAGCTGTCGTATCTGAGCTCCTCTGCAAAGACAGTGATTATGTATAAGTGTGGTGAAAGTGTTGAATGATGATGAAAGTTTTTTTTTCTTTTTGGGGATTTTCTTTCTTTTTGGGTCACCCTGCCTCGGTGGGAGACGGCTGACTTGTTGAAAAAAAAAAAAAAAAAAGATATAGACAGACAAAGATATAGACAGACAAAGATATAGACAGACAAAGATTTAGACAGACAAAGATATAGACAGACAAAGATATAGACAGAGTTATAGACAGATAGAGAGACAGCCAGAGACAGCCAAAGCCAGCCAGCCTGCCGAATACATAAGAACATAAGAAAGAAGGAACACTGCAGCAGGCCTATTGGCCCATGCAAGACAGGTCCATGTCACCCCTCAGCTTAGACCAATGACCCACCTAGTCAGGTCACATCTTCTGAAGGAAGGAGCATGGCATCAGACCTAGTAGCACAAGCTAGTCAGGTCCAACTCACACCCACCCACAGCCACTCGTGTATTTATCTAACCTATTTTTACTTTCCTCTTATAAGGGGAGTGTTAATGCGACATGACATCAGTGAATCCCTGGTGTGTGCCACAGTATTTGCTCTAGCTGGCACTCAATTGAACTGGTGCTCCCACAAGGTACTAAGTGGTCCTAGATTTTTTTAATACTGCGCACACTGAGGGCGCAGATCCATTCTCTCATGTCTAGGCGACTCAGGCCTATCGCACAAAATTTGAAGGAATGAAAAATAAAACGTAGAACTACGTTCGGGGCAGTACGCACGTGAATGTATATCTACATGTGGACAGTTTAAGGGTTAAAGGAGGAGCACGGCATCTGACCTAGTAGCACAAGCTAGTCAGGTTCAACTCAAACCCACCCACACCTACTCATGTATTTATCTAACCTATTTTTAAAACTACACAACGTCTTATCCTCTATGACGGTATTCGGGTTTGTTCCACTCATCCACAACGCTGTATGGTTTTTATTAAGTTTAATTGTGTTGTGGTTTGTTTATGGGTTTGTTGTTATTCACTTATTTAACATCAGTTTGGCGAGGTTGTTTAAGGGGAAACTATGCTAAATGTGAATTTTGAGTTCTTGGGTAATATGATGAAGCAGAAGCTTCTTTTGACCATCTTGTTTCAGGAGGAGCATGCTAGAAATTGTTGTAGTTGCCTGTCTTCTTACATATTAATAAGATAGAAAGAAAAGGCAATCAATCTTCCGTTATTGTTTTTTTTATTCTTACTGAATTGTTGATCGTTTATTTCAGAAAGAAAAGACAATCAATCCTTTTGTTTTTTTACTTTTACCAGATTGTTGATTTTTTATCTCTCTTTCATGTAAAATGACAAATTTCGAACTTTAATGTACAAACTTCTAACTTATATACAGTGGACCCCCGGCTAACGAACACCCCGGAAATCGTACAATTATGTAAGTACGTATAATATTGTAAGTGCTTTTGGAAGTGTATTTTTGGGGGTATGAAATAGACTAACCTATGTGACATTATTTCTTAAGGAAGTAAATTCGTTCAGTAATGGCACTTTGAGCAGGCTTCTGGAATGAATTTTGTTCGTTAGGCAGGGGTCCACTGTACATTCATATTACACTGTATAACCTACCCTTCAAGTGAAATGTGAAATACAGTGGTACCCTGAGTTTCGGCCATAATTCGTTCCAGAAGGCTGTTCGAGTTCCGTTACTGAACGAATTTGTTCCCATAAGGAATAATGTAAATTAGATTAATCCGTTTCAGACCCCCAAAAATACACATACAAAAGCACTTACAATAATACACTTACATAATTGTTCGAGTTGGGAGCTGTACGAAACTCGGGGTACCGCTGTATATGCAGGCTTACTTTCACTTTCATTATTCTGTCTATTAGTCTATTTTTAAATTTATGTTGCTCCTGGATGAAGGCAGTGTCACCAGTGTTGTCCACGGGTTATATTGGCTTTTTCAGTACTGTACTGGCATTATATGTGCTGCCTGGAGTGTATTAGGCAGACTAGTAATTTATACAGGAGAACCCCTCATGTACATCACCTTCTTTTCGGTGTTCCATGTTCATTGGCTTTAAATTGAACCATTGTTCATTATGTTTCACCCACTGGTGATGTTCACCGGTGAGTGGAACAGTGGCTCAATTGAAGGTCAACAGAAATGTGGAACACCGAAAAGAGATTTTGTATATGTGGAAGGTTACAGGGGTTACTAGCACTTTGCTCCCGGCATTTTAGTTGCCTCTTATGACATGCATGGCTTACAGAGGAAGGATCCTTTACCACTTGTTCAAGTTACTGATGTGTGGTGATCAAACCATCAAATAGCTTAATAATGGAAGGAAGAGTTCCACTGGTAAGAAATAATTTTTTCATTTCAGAGTCATGGAAGAGGAGTCGGGTCTGGAGAGGAGCGACGGTTGCTTGAGCTGGATGAGGCCATAGAAGCAGTAGATGCCGCAATTGAATACAAAAATGAGGTCATATGTGGACGTGCGAGGGAACTCAAATGTCACGCCAAACTTCTTAATCAGGTATGTTAATGCAGTAGTCCACCCATATCCGTAGGGGATGCATTCAAAGACCTACCATGGATACCTGAAACCGTGGATAATAGCAAACCCTATATACAAGTTGTTTTTCATTTACATACAAACCTATGATAAAGTTCAATTGATAGGTTACACACAATAAGTGGAGAATTAGCACCTTTTTACTATGGGAAGCACTTTACACCTCTTAGGCTTTGAAGAACTCCCATTATCACTAACTTTACATTTTGAGGCCATTATTAAGCAAAATTAAGGGCTGTTATTTTTGATCCATGGTTAACTGCAGATAACTGAAACTGCAGATACTTTACCTGCTGATACTAGGGTCCCACTGTAATGTATTTCTTTCTCTTTCAACGCACCGGCCATATCCCACCGAGGCAGGGTGGCCCAAAAGATGCTTTTGTAAGTGTATTTTTGGGGGTCTGAAACGGACTAATCTAATTTACATTATTCCTTATGGGAACAAATTCATTCGGTAACGGCACTCAAACACCCTTCTGGAACGAATAAAGTACGAAACTCAGCATACCACTGTATATACAGGAGAAGGTGTTATTAGCCCCTTGCTCCTTGTAATGTATTTATTTTTAGTAATTAAAAAGTCAGCATTAACATTTCTTGTATCTTTATTAAATAATTTAATATCCTTGACAGGACAACTTAATGGAAAGGCTGATGAATTTGTGTCCAGAGGAAACCCGATCTCTTCTAGTCAAGTATTTCAATAAGGTGATAGATCTTCGAATAGAATTCCGCAAACAGGAGATCGCTTTTTCGGATCTTGAGGTAAGAATTCGGGTTTAAGAAATTATTGGTTACCTGGAGAGAGTCTACCTGGAGAGAATTCCAGGGTTCAACGCCCCCGCGGCCCAGTCTGTGACCAGGCCTCATAAACTTCATAAGAGATAAACAAAAAATGTGTATTTTTCTCGATGTTATATACAGTGGACCCCCGGATTACATACTGCTCCAAACTCGAACAATTATGTAAGTGTATTTTTGTAAGTGCTTTTGTAAGTGTATTTTTGGGGGTCTAAAAGGACTAATCTAATTTACATTATTCTTTATGGGAACAAATTTGTTCGGTAGCGGCACTTGAACAGCATTCTGGAACAAAATAATGACGTAATCCGGGGGTCCACTGTAATGTGATTATTATTATGTTTACAATTGTACCTCTGCAATCTGTCCCAGTGTGACTATTATTATGTTTACATTTGTACCATACTGTACATACCTCTGTAAGTGCACCTCTGCCATCTGTCCCAGTTTGATTATGTTTACAATTGTACCACACTGTACCTTTGTAAGTGCACCTCTGCCATCAGTCCCTCTGTTTGTAAAAAAATAATTAGAATGTCAGCATTGAATTAAATAAAGTTAAGGGGTTAATTTAATGAATAGAAATTTTGATTTGTGGAACTAAAAATCATTAGGAGTTAGGATAGGCATGGTATGTCGGGAAACAGGACAAGTGTTTCCTGACGTGGATCTTACTCATGTGACCTACAGCTGGAGATTTTGGTCATTTGACTGAAGCCTTCCACTGGCTTAACCCTCGACCCCTTTAAAAATTATGATTATAATTACAACCGTTACATTTTAGGACTGTTAACTCAGCTCTTGCAGCACAAGTCGCTGACATACCTGGAGTATACGTGGAGAGGGTTTTGGGGGTCAATGCCCCCATGGCCTGGTCTGTGACCAGGCCTCGCGGTGGATCAGGGTCTGATCAACCAGGCTGTTACTGTTGGCCACACGTAAACTGACGTATGAGCCACAGCCTGGCTGATCGGGTACTGACTTTAGGTGTCTGTCCAAAGCCTTCTTCAAGACAGCCAGGGGTCTATTGGTAATCCCCCTTATGTATGCTGGGAGGCAGTTGAACAGTCTTGGGCCCTTGACACTTATTGTGTTGCCTCTTATCATGCTAGTGGCACCCCTGCTTTTCATTGGGGAAATGTTGCATCTCCTGCCGAGTCTTTTGCTTTCATAGGGAGTGATTTTCATGTGCAAATTTGGTACTAATCCCTCTAGGATTTTCCAAGTGTATATAATCATGTATCTCTCCCTCCTGCATTCCATCATTACAGATTTGTAATGTTAGTAGTATTCCTGAAGCTGTTGGCCAATGGAGAACTTTAAGCATCTTCTGGCAGAGAGTTGCAGATTTTATGCACATTTTTATGCATACAGTCATCCCTTGGTTTTCGCCGATTTTGGTTTTCGCCGACTTTTTTCAGGGAAAATTTGTCTTAGTTTTCGCCGATTGTTTTAGTTTTCGCCGACCGTATGGGACCTGTCCACCAGTGCCCCGCACATACAAAGGCCGTAGGCCCGCTACCCACGCACCTCCCACGCACATTGTCACGCAGTCTAGCATTGTTTACCCTTGAGTGAACATCACCCCAGGAGTTTATACACAACATTTATTAACAATTCATTGTTTTTGGGCCTTGATTATTGTGTGTGACTACTAAATAAGCTACCATGGGCCCAAAGAAAGCTCCTAGTGCCACTTCTTTGGTAAAGAAAGTGAGGAACACTGTATAAATGAAGAAAGAAATAATAGAAAAATATGATAGTAAAAGTGAGAAACACGATGGAGTTTAAGAGTGTAGCAGGCATGCAGGGAGTGTAGCAGGTATGCAGGGAGTGTAGCATGCATGCAGGGAGTGTAGCAGGTATGCAGGGAGTGTAGCATGTATGCAGGGAGTGTAGCAGGTATGCAGGAGTGTAGCAGGTATGCAGGAGTGTAGCATGATGCAGGGAGTGTAGCAGGTATGCAGGGAGTGTAGCATGTATGCAGGAGTGTAGCATGTATGCAAGGAGTGTAACAGGTATGCAGGGAGTGTAGCAGGTATGCAGGGAGTGTAGCATGATGCAGGGAGTGTAGCATGCATGCAGGGAGTGTAGCAGGTATGCAGGGAGTGTAGCATGTATGCAGGGAGTGTAGCATGTATGCAGGAGTGTAACAGGTATGCAGGGAGTGTAACAGGATGCAGGGAGTGTAGCAGTATGCAGGGAGTGTAGCATGTATGCAGGGAGTGTAGCATGTATGCAGGAGTGTAACAGGTATGCAGGGAGTGTAACAGGTATGCAGGAGTGTAACATGTATGCAGGAGTGTAACAGGTATGCAGGAGTGTAACATGTATGCAGGGAGTGTAGCATGTATGCAGGAGTGTAGCATGTATGCAGGAGTGTAACAGGTATGCAGGAGTGTAGCATGTATGCAGGAGTGTAGCATGTATGCAGGGAGTGTACAGGTATGCAGGAGTGTAGCAGGTATGCAGGAGTGTAACAGTATGCAGGAGTGTAGCATGTATGCAGGGAGTGTAACAGGTATGCAGGAGTGTAACAGGTATGCAGGGAGTGTAACATGTATGCATGGCGTGTAGCATGTATGTAGGGAGTGTAGCATGTATGCAGGAGGTAACAGGTATGCAGGAGTGTAACAGGTATGCAGGGAGTGTAGCATGTATGCAGGAGTGTAACAGGTATGCAGGGAGTGTAACAGGTATGCAGGGAGTGTAACAGGTATGCAGGGAGTGTAGCATGTATGTAGGGAGTGTAGCATGCATGCAGGAGTGACAGCAGGTATGCTATGGAGTGTAGCATGTATGCAGGGAGTGTAGCATGTATGCAGGAGTGTAACAGGTATGCAGGAGTGTAACAGGTATGCAGGAGTGTAGCAGTATGCAGGAGTGTAGCATGATGCAGGAGTGTAGCAGTATCAGGAGTGTACAGATGCAGGAGTGTAGCATGTATGCAGGAGTGTAACAGGTATGCAGGAGTGTAACAGGTATGCAGGAGTGTACGTATGCAGGGAGTGTAGCATGATGCAGGAGTGTACATGTATGCAGGAGTGACAGGATGCAGGAGTGTATGTATGCAGGAGTGTAACAGGTATGCAGGAGTGTACAGTATGCAGGAGTGTAACAGTATGCAGGAGTGTAACAGGATGCAGGAGTGTAACATGCATGATGAGTGTAGCAGTGTAGCATGTTGCAGAGTGTAACAGGTATGCAGGAGTGTAGCATGTATGCAGGAGTGTAACAGTATGCAGATGAGCAGGTAGCAATGTAACATGTAGGGAGTGTAGCATGTATGCAGGAGTGTAACAGGTATGCAGGGAGTGTAACAGGTATGCAGGAGTGTAACATGTATGCAGGAGTTGTAAGAGCAGTATGCAGGAGTGTAACAGGTATGCAGGAGTGTAACAGGTATGCAGGGAGTGTAGCATGTATGCAGGAGTGTAACAGGTATGCAGGGAGTGTACAGGTATGCAGGAGTGTACAGTATGCAGGAGTGTAGCATGTATGAGGAGTGTAGCATGTATGAGGAGTGTAGCAGGTATGCAGGGAGTGTAGCATGTATGTAGGAGTGTAGCATGTATGCAGGGAGTGTAACAGGTATGCAGGGGAGTGTAGCATGATGCAGGTGCATGTTGGATACAGGTATGCAGGAGTGATAGCAGGTATGCAGGGAGTGTAGCAGGTATGCAGGAGTGTAGCAGGTATGCAGGAGTGTAAGCAGGTATGCAGGAGTGTAGCAGGTATGCAGGGAGTGTAGCATGTATGCAGGGAGTGTAACAGGTATGCAGGGAGTGTAACAGGTATGCAGGGAGTGTAGCAGGTATGCAGGGTGTGTAACATGTATGCAGGGAGTGTAGCATGTATGCAGGGAGTGTAGCATGCATGCAGGGATGTAGCAGGTATGCAGGAGTGTAGCATGTATGCAGGAGTGTAACAGGTATGCAGGGAGTGTAGCAGGTATGCAGGGAGTGTAACAGGTATGCAGGAGTGTAGCAGGTATGCAGGAGTGTAGCATGTATGCAGGAGTGTAGCATGCATGCAGGAGTGTAGCAGGTATGCAGGAGTGTAGCATGTATGCAGGGAGTGTAACAGGTATGCAGGGAGTGTAGCAGGTATGCAGGGAGTGTAACAGGTATGCAGGGAGTGTACAGGTATGCAGGGAGTGTAGCATGTATGTAGGGAGTGTAGCATGTATGCAGGAGTGTAGCAGGCAGGGAGGGAGGTAGCAGGCAGGGAGGGAGGTAGCAGGCATGCAGGGAAGTGACCCCGGATAAGGACTTGGTACCTAGAGTCCTTATGGAGGGATTCCTTCCAAAATTAGGGTCTCTTCCTCTCCCTCTTCCCTCTCTCCCATCCAGCAACATCAGTCTTCAATAAAGGTAAGTGCCACATTCAGTTCATTCATTTGTGCATGTAAATCTATCTTTAAGGCCCCCCAAATTTTTTTTTTCCAAACATCTGGGTTTCTGGAATGGATTAATTGAATTTCCATTATTTCTCATGGGGAAAATAGTTTTGGTTTTCGCCGATTTTGGTTTTAGCCGATCCATCTGGAACGGATTAAAATCGAAAACCGAGGGATGACTGTATTAAGTTTCTGCTGGTACATAAAAGAGGTATTTCTTGTGTTGTGTCTATGCATTTTATTGCACCTCTCAAACATAAACAATGTGTGCTTTAATTCTCATTTTTCTATGCTAGAACCAATATGAGGAGCAGTCACGGTATATTAGCGACCTAAAGGCAGCGTATCAACAAGCTAGTCTGGAGATGGAGAGACGCATCACTTCACAGCAGCGTGATTACCAACAAAAAATATCCACATTGTTAAGACAGTTCAATGATGATTCTTCAGGTACGAAACTACTGTTCAATATACAGCCTTTCCTCACTTAGCGACGTACTCGTTTACCAACAACTCGGACTTACGACAGTAAAATGTCACATTAGCTGCACGTGTCCATTTACCTAACATTTTGTCGGTAACTCTATCATTATTACTAATTTCTGGAAATGTATACAGTAGATCGTCATTTAGCACGGTAGTTACGTTCCTGAAAACGTCGTGTTAGATAATTTTGTGTTATATAATTAAAAGAACTTATGGGAAAAATAGAGTTACGTTCCTGGGAGTCCCCAAAAACCCAAACAAGTTTTTTTTAGACCAACAGATCTTGCAAAAATTGAGGTGAATATGTAATTGTAGTTCATTGTCATGATATATTACTGCTTAAGACTACAAATGCAATAGAAATAGTATTTCTTACCTTAAATTGTGGGTAATGATATTTGTGGATGGTTGTGAAGAGAGTGGATATGGATGGTGTGGCCCTACTGGGATGAGGTGGATGGTTGTTGGTTGTCAGCAGAAGTGGATGGTAGAGGTTCTGGTACTAAAGTCGATGGTTGTATTGAAGTGTGCATAAATGCTGTAATAGATCTCTGGGCTCTTTTACCCTGCAGTACATTATACAGCTGACGGTAAGGCATCATCAGCTGGTCTAGACCCAGTTTCAAAGCACTGCTTCTAGATTTGTTATTGAATAATTATATTATTACTATCAATATATAATATCTACCTATCATATTTATTCCAGGATAATATTAGGTATAACATAAATAATGTAGAAGCATGATAAAGATGCATAAATTAATAAAAACTGACATATAGGTAATGAAGGGTGGGCGGGGCTGAGAGCGAGAAGTGGAGCAGTGTCTCAGTTGCTCATGGACCATCATGGCGTGAGGATATGTTAGCTCACGGCACTATAAAGTATTGTAAAATAATACTATTACTATCAATAAAGGTTATCTACATATCATATTTATTCCAGAATAATATTAGGTATAACATAAATATCGTAGAAGCATGATAAAGATGCACAAATTAATAAAAACTGATATTATATTCGTAGAGTATTGAATGGTTGGCGGTGCTATGAGGGAGACGGGCGAGGGAGACGGGCTAGCAGTCTCTCTCAGTTACTCACGGACCACCATGGCGTGTGGAGGTGTGAGCTCACCGCACTAAAATATTGTAATAATAGTACTTATTATTACTATCAATAAGTTATCTACCTATCATATTTATTCCAGAATAATATTAGGTATAACATAAATAACGTAGCAGCATGATAAAGACGCCCAAATTAATAAAAATATGACAGAGATAATGAAGGTTGGAGCATCAGCCCATAAACAAAGCCATTGTTTATGGGCAAGTGACCATCACCTCACACACCAGCCAGGGTACTTCCCCACACAAACCAGCCAGGGTACTTCCCCACACAAACCAGCCAGGATACTTCCCCACACAAACCAGCCAGGGTACTTCCCCACACAAACCAGCCAGGGTACTTCCCCACACAAACCAGCCAGGATACTTCCCCACACAAACCAGCCAGGGTACTTCCCCACACAAACCAGCCAGGATACTTCCCCACACAAACCAGCCAGGGTACTTCCCCACACACACGATTTTATTTGAGTGGGACTTGCGCATGAGTGAATAGAATTATCAAAGCTTATTGCTTGGGGAGCATTGAAAATTTGGTTGGGCAAATATTCTGTTAGTGGGATGGTTTGTGAAGGACCTGCGGGCTCAATTTTTTTTCTCCTCCCGCAAACCGTGTAATATCATTTTTACATCGTGTTAGATAATAATGTGAAGCAATTCTTCAATCGTGCAATACCCGTAACGTGCAACATAATCTTGTGCTAAATGACGATCTACTGTATATATATTATGACAACAAATTGATGATTCATAAAAGTGGGAAGAGTAAAGCTACATGAGCATGTATTATGTCTGCTGCTAATGCTATCTGACTGAATACAGTCAGCAATACAGTCAGTCAATACAGTCAGGAGCTTTGTCAAGCTGTTACAAAGCTTGTGGAGAGTGAAACTTTGCCACAATAAAATGTCACATTAGTTATATCTGTGTCTATTTACCTAATAGTATTTCCAGAAACTAAGTATATACAGTAGTCCCAACGTATCTACAAGGGATATGTTCCAAGACTTACTGTGGATACCTGAAACTGCAGATAGTAGTGAACCCTACATACAAGTTTAATTGATAAATTACGCACAATAAGTGGAGAATTAGCACTTTTTAACTGACAGGAAGCACTTCACGGCTTCTCTTAGGTTTTGAAGAACTACCATTGGTACTTCTGTGCTTTGGTGCCATTATTAAGCAAAACAATGGTTGTTTTTAGGCCATGGTAAACAGTGGATAACTGAATCTGCAGATACAGGGGTTCTACTGTAATTCTTATCCAGAAAACATTACAAAAGCAATGAAAACCAAAAGTCGGGTGACTAAATACAGTGGTACCTCGACTTACGATGGTCCCCAAACTCACCCTTTTATGTAAGTTTATTTTTTTAAATGCTTTTGTAAGTGTAATTTAGGGGGTCTAAAAGGACTAGTCTATTTTACATCATTCCTTATGAGAATAAATTCGTTTGGTAATGGCACTTGAACAGCATTCTGGAATGAAAAAATATCGTAAGTCGAGGTACCACTGTATTGATGTTTCGTTACCCAAATAATAGCCTGATTACATCAAGATATAATCTTTTATACTTATAAAAAATGCCAGGATGTACAGTGGACCCCCGGCTAACGAAAGGTTTAGTTAACAAAAAATTGGTTACCGAAAGCTTTTTTCGCTATCGGATAGCAAAAAAAGCTCGGATAGCAAAACGTATTAGACCTGTTCGCCTGCTCCGTGCCTGGCCTGCGCCTGCGCAAGATGCCAGTGTAGCGTTGTTTACCATTGAGAGGACATTACCCAGCGCGCTCTTTCAAACATTCACAATACATTTGGTGTCTTTTTTGGTGGTTTAGTGGTTGTCACTGTGAAATAAGTCACCATGGGTCCAAAGAAGCTTCCTAGTGGCAACCCAGTGGTAAAGAGAGTGAGGAACACCATCAAACTGAAGAAGTAGATTGTTGAAAAATATGAGAGTGGTGTACGTCTGAGTGATCTTGCCAGGATGTACAAGAAAAGTGCATCTACTATCGGCACTATCCTGGCAAAGAGAAATGAGATCAAGGAAGCTAATGTTGCAAAAGGGGTTGATTTGTTAACGAAACAAAGATCAAAAACAGTGGATGAGGTTGAGAAGTTACTGATGGTGTGGATCAATGAAAAACAGATAGCGGGTGATAGTATTTCCATGGCGATAATTTGTGAAAAGGCAAGGAAGTTGCACGCAGATCTTGTCAAGACAATGCCTGCAACCAGTGGTGAGGCGAGTGATTTTAAAGCCAGCAAAGGCTGGTTTGAGAGATTTAAGAAACGTAGTGGCATACACTGTTGTGAGGCATAGTGAGGCAGCCAGCTCAGACAAATGTGCAGCTGAAAAGTTTGTGAGTGAATTTAAGGGGTTCGTAGAGGCTGAAGAATTCCTCCCCCAACAAGTGTTTAATTGTGATGATGGAAGAAACTGCCCAACAGGACCTTCATTACTCAGGAGGAAAAGGCACAGCCAGGACACAAGCCTATGAAAGACAGGCTAACTCTTATGATGTGTGCCAATGCCAGTGGTGATTTTAAAGTGAAGCCTTTACGGGTGTATCACTCAGAAAATCCCAGACCCTTCAAGAAACACAGTATTGACAAGAATAAATGTGTGTGCATTGGAAGGCTAACACCAAGGCATGGGTCAATACGGAGATTTTCAAGGAATGGTTGACTGGAGTGTTTGGCCCTAGTGTGAAGAAATACTTCCTGGAAAAGAAATTGGGATTCAAGTGCCTCTTGGTTCTGAACAATGATCCTGCTCATCCTCAGAACTTGGAAGAGTTGTTGCCTGACAACTTAAATTTCATCAGATTGAAGTTCTTGCCTCTAACACCACTCCTCTCATCCAGCCCATGGACCAGTAGGTCATTGCAAACTTCAAGAAACTGTACACCAAAGCAGTGATTCAGAAGTGCTTTAATGTAACCGATGACTCTGAATTGACCCTAAGAGAGTTCTGGAAAAGATCACTTCAATATCGTGCATTGCATAGGCCTTATAGGTAAGGCTTGGGAGGAAGTGACTTCCAGGACTTTGAACTCTGCTTGGAGACCACTGTGGCTGGATTGTGTTGAAAAGAGGGATTTTGAAGGATTTGAGGCTGGCCCTGACCTTGACCCTGACGACCCTGTGCCTGTTGTGGAAGATATTGTGGCATTGGGGAACAGCCTGGCGTTGGAGGTAAGTGGTGAGGATGTGGAAGAGTTGGTGGAGGAGCACAGGATAGAGCTAACAACTGAAGAGCTGCAAGAGCTTCATCTGGAACAGCAACAGACCACAGCTGAGGTTATTGCTTCACAGGAGGAGGGAGAGAGAGAGAAGGAGGTGCCTTCTTCAGTTCTTAAGGAGATGTGTACAAAGTGGAATGAGTTGCAGACATTTGTTGAAAGACACCACCCTGAGCAAGCTGAAATGAGCCTTCTGTGCAACCACTTCAGTGACAGAGCCATGTTGCACTTCAGGAAAGTATTAAAGAGTCACCAGAAACAGAGGACTGTGGACAGTTACTTCACCAGGCGGGGGGCTAGTGACTCTCAAGCTGGTCCTAGTGGCATTAAAAGACCAAAAAGGGAAAAAACCCCAGAGAGGGACTTGTTACCTGAAGTTCTTTTGGGGGGGGTTTCCCTTTCCCAAACCACTAACACCCTGCCCCTTCATCATC
>WNWK01020826.1:0-35126 GCA_009830355.1 Cherax destructor | reverse complement strand
CCAAAATCATTCTGAACATAACAAAAAAAAATATATTTCATTGTGTTTGTTTATTATTAAATTAATGTAAACGTACCTAAAATATATTTAGTTGGGTTAGGTTAAATTAAATTGCGCTTGTTATAATAAGGTTAGGTAGGTTTTCTAAGTTTCTTTTGTTAAAAATTATAAATTCTTACATTAACATAAATGAAAAAAAATATATCTTTAAACGTATAAGAGAAAATTTTAGAAAGGATTAATTTTAGATGAGTTCTTGCTAATTGACCAGTTTTACCTAATCGGCACGACATATATATATATATATATATATATATATATATATATATATATATATATATATATATATATATATATATATATATATATATATATATATATATTGTGTGTGTGTGTGTGTTGTTGTTACCATTTTGTCCAAGGCACATGTCTATTAGACACTAGGCCTGTTGTATGTATGTGTGGTGTTTTTAACGAAACACTTCGAAATGTTTCGGCCCCGCCGGGAATTGAACCCGACCCTCCGTGCGTGAACGGAGCGCTGGCCACCATGCCATGTGTGTGTGTGTGTGTGTGTCTGTTTGTGAATTGTGTATTGTAAGACAGTGTGAAAATATATAGAGTGCAAGTCCATGTGTAGTGTACTCCCTCCTCCTCTCCCCTCCACCCCCCCCAACAACCTGCACCTCCCCACCCAACTACCTGCGCCTCCCACCCAAATCCCGGCACCCGTCAAGCCCTACCAGGCCACCATGGTCAAGTTCACTACCTTCCCGCAATTACCCATCCAGCATGTCTTCCCTCCTCCTTTGCAGATGAATGCCGTCAGGGGGGAAGCAAGCAGCGGGAAATGGCACGGCTGGCAAAAATAGGAGAGGCAAGTGTCGGTCGTGTTTCAGCTTCGTTGTCTCAACTCTAATGGTTTCCTCCGCAAACATGGTAGCTGCCCTGGTTCAGGATGTCCTCCTGTGGAAAGTGATAACCCAGAGCCACTTCAGGCCCCGGGAACCCACTCCAATAAATCTCATCTCATCAGATAATATCTTGGAAGCAATTAAAGCGGCAGGTACCCAGGACACTCACACATATTCCCAAAGCAGCCCGTCCACCCCCCAGCTAAAACTTACGGACCTCTTAATAAAAGTAAACGATGGCTCTTTATCCAAATGCTCCACCAACCATCAAGGCATGGCACAACTTGCTACGTTTTGGTCATGTCTGTTAGCTGTGCCGAAAAGAAGGGGAAAGAGGCTAGCCTCGATGATCAAAATCATTAAGAGACTTCTTAGAGCTGATAACCTCATTAACCTTCCCCATCAATACAAAAATGGGGAGGCAGAACCCCCACTCACTCCACTGACAGCAAAAAAATCAGAGTCCAAGTGAGCAAGAAAATTGAAAGGGCAACACAGTGGGAGCAATCAGAATTATCACCAGTGAAAACAGTTTTCCCCCAGAGATGCTGACACTGCTGAAGCACTTAGAGGAAAGCACCCTGCCAGGAAACCAGGGCACCAACAGTTCCAACATCTCTGTCCCCACTGTGGAACCACTGATTGTGCAAGACTCAGACATTTACAAAGCAGTTAAGGCCACAGCATTTAAAGGAAATGGTTTATCCAGTTATCGAGGGTTGCAGAGACACTGCTTTCAGGATCACATGGTTCGTCAACAGTTCCTTAGCTGGTCTGATTCCTGACGAAATTAAACCTTTCTTTTTTGGGCATCACTTTGTGCCCTTAAAAAGAATGATGGAGAATTAGGCCAATTGCATTTGGGGAACATGTTTCGCCGCCTCGTTTCTAAAGTTTCTTGAGAAGTATTGCGCAGAGGCGGCCATCATGCTTCAACCAAACCAGCTTGGCTTTGGGGTCTCTCAAGGAAGTGAAGCAGCGGTTCATCCAACAAGGGCGTATATCGACAACCTGCTGAGGACAATGCAGTGGTTAAATAAGATTTCGAGAATACTTTTAATCTCCTGAAAAGAGACATGGTATTAGCAGCTGTACAAGAACATTTTCCAGGTCTCTTCCCTTTTGTTTCAGCTGGATATAGCAAGGAATCAATGCTCCTGTTTGGAGAGCATGCAATCACATCATCAGAGGGTGTCCAGCAAGGGACCCTCTGCACCTTTTCTCTTCTGTATAGCGGTTAGGGAAATCACAGTCTGACTGACCAGCGAGCTAAACATCTGGTTCCTGGATGATGGCACACTGGCAGGTACAAAGGAGTCCCTTCTAGATGATCTTACACAGGTGATGACACGGGGACAGGAAATGGGTCTCATCCTGAATCCATCCAAATGTGAAATCATCTCAGTCAATCAACAAGTGATAGATGCAGTGATATCAAAACTACCAGGAGCAACAGTCATTGCCCTACAAATAGTGCCTTGCTTGGAGCACCTCTGGGAAGCAATGCCATTGACACAATTCTCTGGAAGAAACTGGAAGAATTGAGGAGAATGGAACAACGAATAGGCAATCTTGATACCCATGATGCCTTGTACCTTCTCACAAAATGCTGGAGTCTGCCCAGGTTGACATATTTCCTAAGATGTGCTTCTTCATATGATAACCCTATACTGCACGAATATGACAGTATCCTGAGGCAGATCTTTATTAAAGTACTTAACCTTACTTTAGAAGATGGGCAGTGGGACCAAGCTACACTCCCAGTCAGATTGCTCTACCTGCTTTCCTGTCTTCATGCATTGCATCCAGAGGGCTTGTAGCAGCAATTCTCCCTGAACATCTTAGGAACAAGATTGGAATCCATGACCAAAAGTTCGTTGATGGAGCCAGGATCTGGGATAATCTAACGGGCTCTGAAACCAGGCCTGCTCCCCCCAACAACTACAAACAGTCGCACTGGGATGGCCCAATAGTAGAGAATATAGCCTCAGCAATGCTTCAGAGTGCATCAGGGAAGGATAGAGCCCGCCTCCTTGCAGTGAGAGCTTCTCATGCAGGGGACTTTCTGTTGGCTGTTCCCAACTCCAGCCTTGGCACACGCCTAGACCCACAGACCATCCGCATTGGTGTTGCCCTTCGACTTGCCGCCCCTATTCTCGCCGAACACAGGTGTATTTGTGGCAGTGAAGCAGCAGACCGATTCGGTACCATGGTCTTGTGTGTCGTAAATCGAGGGAAAGATTGCAAGACATGAAGAGGTTAATAACATTATCAAGAGGAGCCTCACAACAGCCAGATGCCCAGCAGTAAGGGAGCCACCACAACTATGCAGATCTGATGGCAGCCAAAAGCGTCCAGATGATATCACCCTTCAAGTCTGGACAGACGGCAAGCAGGTGGTGTCGGACTACACATGTGCATCTACCTTGGCTGATACCTAACTCCAATACACCAGGGAGGAAGGAGGGGCAGCTGCCACCATTCAGGGAGTCCCAAAGTCGAGAAAATATGGAGAACTTACCCATCATTATATGTTTGTTGCCATAGGCTCGGAGACCCTTGGCTCATGGGGAAAGAGTGCATCTAAGTTCCTCAAGGAGCTGGGCAAAAGACTCAACAGGGTAATTAGGGATCCAAGGGCAGCTAGTTTTCTGTTCCAGCGACTCAGCCCTGCTGTTCAGAGTGGTAATGCATGCTGTATTTTGGGCACGCGCCCCAGCTCTGTGGAGCTGGATGAGATTTTCGCATTATAATAAGTGACAAACATGTAACAATATGTACTAGACATGTATCTCTCACACCTCCTGTAATGAATATGCCATCTTTATATCAACAATGTATCTCTTAAATCTTTTGTACCATATTATGTAATAAAATATACCTATTAGTAAAAAAAAAAAAGATTGAAAAGATGGGGTGGTAGGAGAAGTGGAATATTCAAATGGCTTCAGGAAGAAATCCAAATATTCTTCCTTGAAGCCTTTTATCCACTTCTCCGAGGCTATGGGTCCCACAATACACACACACACACACACACACACACACACACACACACACACACACACACACATATATATATATATATATATATATATATATATATATATATATATATATATATATACATATTATATATAATATATATATATATATATATATATATATATATATATATATATATATATGTATATATATACTATATATATATATATATATATATATATATATATATATATATATATATATATATATATATATATATATATATATATATATATATATATATATATACACACACACACACCGAATAGGCTTGAATAGGCTTGAGTCTGCCCAGGTTAACATATTTCCTAAGATGTGTTTCCTCATATGATATGAATTCCTGGTTTTTACCTGGAGAGAGTTCCGGGGGTCAACGCCCCCGCGGCCCGATCTGTGACCAGGCCTCATGGTGGATCAGGGCCTGATCAACCTGGTTATTAACGCCCCCGCGGCCCAATCTGTGACCAGGCCTCATGGTGGATCAGGGCCTGATCAACCAGGTTATTACTGCTTGCCGCACGCAGTCCAACGTACGAACCACAGCCTGGCTGGTCAGGTACCGACTTTAGGTGCCTGTCCAGTGCCTGCTTGAAGACAGCCAGGGGTCTATTGGTAATCCTCCTTGTGTATGCTGCGAGGCAGTTGAACAGTCTTGGGCCCCTGACATTTACTGTGTTGTCTCTCAAAGTGCTAGTGGCACCCCTGCTTTTCATTGGGGGGATGTTGCATCGTCTGCCGAGTCACCGTGGTTGTTCAATATATTTACAGATGGGGTTGTAAGAGAAGTGAATGCTCGGGTGTTGGCAAGAGATGTGGGGTTAAAAGATAAAGAATCTAACGCAAAGTGGGAGTTGTCACAGTTGCTCTTTGCTGATGACACTGTGCTTTTGGGAGATTCTGAAGAGAAGCTGAAGAGGTTGGTGGATGAGTCTGGTAGGGTATGTAAAAGAAGAAAATTAAAAGTGAATATAGGAAAGAGTAAGGTGATGAGGATAACAAAAAAAATTAGGTAACGAAAGATTGTATATCAGATTGGAGGGAAAGAGTATGGAGGAGGTGAATATATTCAGATACAGTGGTACCCCGAGTTTCGTACTGCTCCCAACTCAAACAATTATGTAAGTGTATTATTGTAAATGCTTTTGTAAGTGTATTTTTGGGGGTCTGAAACGGACTAATCTAATTTACATTATTCCTTATGGGAACAAATTCGTTCGGTAACAGCACTCGAACAGCCTTCTGGAACGAATTTTGGTTGAAACTCAGGGTACCACTGTATTTAGGAATGGACGTGTCAGCAAGTTGATCTACGAAAGATGAGGTGAATCATAGAATTGATGAGGGGAAAAGGTGAGTGGTACACTGAGGAGTCTGTGGAGATAAAGAACTTTATCCATGGAAGCAAAAAGGGGTGGTGATGCTGCAACAAGGAGAAGGCTGGAGGCAGTGGAGATGTCGTGTCTGAGGGCAATGTGTGGTGTGAATATAATGCAGAGAATTTGTAGTTTGGAAAATAAAGGAGGCTTGGGATTACCAAAACTATTATCCAGAGGGCTGAAGAGGGGTTGTTGAGGTGGTTCGGACATGTAGAGAGGCTGGAACGAAATAGAATGACTTCGAGAGTGTATAAATCTGCAGTGGAGGGAAGGCGGGGGTAGAGGTCGGCCTAGGAAAGGTTGGAGGGAGGGGGTAAAGATTTTGTGTGCAAGGGGCTTGGACTTCCAGCAAGTATGGGCGAGCATGTTACATAGGAGCGAATGGAGACAAATGGTTTTAGAACTTGACGTGCTGTTGGAGTGTGAGCAGGGTAATATTTATGAAGGAACTCGACAGTATCCTGAGGCAGATTTTTACGAAATTACTCAGCCTTACTCTAGAAGACGGAGAGTGGGACCAAGCTACACTTCCAGGCAGACTAGGAGGCATCACAGACTGCTCTACCACCTTTTCTGTCCTCATGTGTGGCTTCCAGTGTAATTCTTCCTGAACATCTTATGGATAATGTTGGAGTTCATTAACGGAACCATACTCTGGGATAACATAACAGGCTTCTGTACTTGAAGAATGTCTTTTCTTACAGTCTTAAAATTTTCAGCCCATGTGTGTTTTCCAGAAAGCAAAGTTCACGTTGTTAATTGAGTGCACAAGTCCCGGTTTGCCGATTTTATTAAACAGTGATGCTGATTTTCATTAAAAATATTAACGCTGATGCATTCCATAAAAAGGAAGATACTGTATGTTTAGAATATTTTGGTGTAAATTTTAAATTTTAATAAAATTATTAAAAAGCCTGGAATCATCGGATGCAAAACAATTTCTGAAGAATATCTGGGTTTGGATTTCACTTTGTTCTTTGTAATTTTTTAAATTGCAAATTTTATAAAATAAATCGAATTGCAAGTAATTACTATAGAATGTCTCGTGGTCGGCTTTCAACACTTAATGTGTCCTAAGTAGAAGTAATTTTAATGAATATGGGCACTTATTTGCCAGTTTTATATATTTTTAATCAAATCGGACTTCATTAAAGCCTAAAGTATCATATATTGTTTCTCTAGAGGATTGTAAAGAAATTTAAATAGAACTGCAAAAAAAAAAAAAAAGTGAGGAACATTAAAAACTTGCGTATTTAGTTTTTATGTGTTTAGTGAACCTGAGCCTCGTCACTGTAGCCTCGTCACTGTAGCCTCGTCACTGTAGCCTCGCCACTGTAGCCTCGTCACTGTAGCCTCGTCACTGTAACCTCGTCACTGTAGCCTCGTCACTGTAGCCTCGTCACTGTAGCCTCATTACTGTAGCCTCGTCACTGTAGCCTCGTCACTGTAGCCTCGTCTTTCCCTTCCAAGGCTTTCGTCTATAACTACAAAACGCTTTATCCGATCGGCTTCAAATTTTTAACCAGGGTCAGTTATTACTAAGTAAAGCATCGTGAAGCAATTGACTATTTCTGAAATTGGTTTCCAGAGCTGTATGATCCTAGTAGGTTTAACACTTCTTTTTATAATAATAATAATGAAATTGGTTTCTATGAGAAACTTTGGAAAGCCTCTTTTGATTGGCTTCGGGATTTCAAAAGTCGTGTATCCTACTTAGAAGTAGGTTAAAATTGTTAGTGCAGTGTGTTGGTGCCATTTAGACGCTTTTAATTTGAAATAGTATAGTAATATTTTGCATTACATAACTATATAATGTTTTGTGAAGAGGTTAACGTTGACACTGTGAGAGGCTCTTCGTCTAGGAACTAGACTTATCCTCCCCTTGCTTGGATCAAACCTGAATGTCTCTCCATCCCACAAGTGCTATATGACCCGTATGGGCTTAGCGCTTTTCACCAGATTAAAATAAAATAATAGAAAACGGCATCAGTCTGTAATGGTTTATGTATCGTATAAAAAAGGGTGAAGCTTTTTTTTGGGGTAGAAACTGTGTAGATTTAAATTTTGTTGGATTCTGGAGAGTGCATCTTCGCATCTTCTGGTCAACCTTAAACTTTGATTGATAATGTGTTTACCTTGAAGAAAGCTTACTCTTGATTTTAAGTTGTCTAAGTTTTAGTTTGCCAATTGTATTAGTGAATTTGATTCCTGAATATCTGGAGAATGTACTTTATGTGTATAACATCTGTATACCTTGTAAAACAGTATATTTATCAATAGATTAAATAAATCTTAATTACTTAATAGTTAGGAGTCTTACTTAGTGAGAAGTTTGGTTTGACTTTTTCTTGTGCAGGTCATAATGTGCCTTTTATGGGAAGAAATTGGGAAAATTTAAAATCTCTGCCTATAATAATTTGTGAGTAATGAATCCCATTACCTTCAAACTTCCATGCTGATAATTTGATGATGCAACTTCTGAGCAACTTCAAGCTTAATGTGCTGGTGCATTATGGGATAATGGTCTATGCTGCGAAAAGTGAATGTCTCTTTAGTTTAGCTTCAAAGCTGTTGTTGTTTTTATTGAAACATGGATATTAGTTTCTGTGTGATGACTTGTGAATGTCTCTTCTGATTCTCTTCATATCTTCAATAATAATATGTAAGTACAATACAAAGTTATGCCACACTCTGCGGTATTGCTTGCGCGTGCATTGAGACACAGGGGACTGATCTTATGCAAGACGGAAATAAATTAGACACATGTGCAATACTTGGGTATATTTAATAAAGATACCCAAGATGCTGAGATACCCAAGTGTTGCCCATGTGTCTAATTTATCAACTTGTCGGTTTTCTGAGCCATTTATCTACAAGGCGGAAATACCTTCCTGGGGTCGCATAGCGACTGAAATACATTTACCGTAGTAGAGACATATAAGCTTGAGTGAATTTAGTGAGTGATTCGAAACTGTCTTCAGTACCGAAGACAACTGCTTTTTATATTTTTAAGTACGATCAGCAAAGAGCAATTTCGTTCTTTGCTTATCTATCTAAATTACAATAAGAAAAATCAAGTAATAATTTACTGTTAAGTCTGTGATATCCACGATAAAACATCATTCCTCCTCCTCTTCTCCTCTGCCACATTGCAAGAGGCTGCCACGTTACAGTTTGATCGATGACCCAGAAGTCACTTGACTCAGGAAGTATCCTCAGAGATGGTAAACTGAGCATAATATATTCGAAAAATGCCACAGAGACAACCTTGTCTCGCATCGTGTTTGCTCACTCACCATAGCAGCTCTACAGTGACTAAAGTGTTTGGAGTTCCCAGTCATTTTTAGTGTATATGTACTGGCAATTGCCTAATTTCATTGCTGAAATTATATCATCCATAGAGCCATTAATAAATGAACATTAAGTTTGTGAATAACTCTCAGTGATGGCGTCTGTTTCCTGTAAAACAGGCTTCTATGCAATACACACACACACACACACACACACACACACACACACACACACACACACACACACACACACAATATATATATATATATATATATATATATATATATATATATATATATATATATATATATATATATATATATATATATATATATATATATATATGTATATATTGGATGGGGTCCACCTCTGGTGCAAATTGTGGGACCCATAGCCTCGGAGAAGTGGATAAAAGGCTTCAAGGAAGAATATTTGGATTTCTTCCTGAAGCCATTTGAATATTCCACTTATCCTACCACCCCATCCTATATACACACATACATACATATAAATGCTTTATTAATAGACAGAATACATTTATAGAAAACACAAACATGAACATGAATACAATGGTACAATATGTCAAAGATTATGAATCTCCTCCAGCTACTCCGAAGCCGGACGCGAGCCAAGTATGCAGCATGCGTTTCCCCTCTTGTTGTCCACGCTGAGACGCTGGAACATGAACGTGGCTGCCCTTGGGTCCCTGGTGGTGTCGATGAGTCTGGAACCCAGTTCTTTAAGGAAACGTGTTGCATTTTTTCCCCACGCTCCCAAGGTCTCTGATCCCACTGGGACAAATTGATACTGTTGGCTTATGTCCCTGTACTTGCCGATCTTGTACTCCTCTCTGTGGTCAGCAGCTCCTCCCTGTCGCCCGACACTGTGATGGATGTAGGTGTCAGCCAGTGTCGACACACAGGTATAATCCCATGCTAAGAGCTTGCCATTCTTCCAAGGATAGATGGTGATCCCGTCGGGGCGGTTTGCTGGGTTGTGGGCGTTGTTGGCTGCTAGTGATCGAGGCTCTCTCTCGGCTGGGCATCCATCTGTAGCAAGGGTTCTCTTTATGATGTCGTTGATCTAATTGTGTCTTGCATGCCAACCCTTGGTTTTAGAACAGTTAAGACCATGTAGACCATATTGGTCAGCTTGCGCATCGCTGCAAATACACGTATATTCCGTGTGAATAGGGGCAGCAAGGCGCAGAGCCACTGCAATACGAAGGGTCTTAGGGTCGAGGCGTGTTCCCATGGCCGAAATGGGAACTGTTTGGAGGAAGTCCCCAGAGTGAGGTGCACTCACAGCTAGGAGACGGGCAGTCTCCCTGTCTGATGTTACGGCCCTAAGCATATTGGCAAGTATCTTTCCAGCGATGGGGCCATCCCAGCTTGACTGTTTGTAGGCCAGTTCTTCACTAGGTTTTGGTGTTGGAGCAGCAAGAGTCTCCCATTCAGTGATGGCACTGGTGTAGCAAGGGTCCTGTATTCCTGCTGAATCACTGAGGTTGTCTGGAAGAATTTGTTTTATTAGCTCATTTGATGCTATGGAAGAGGATAAGAAGGCTGGTAGGGCAATCTGGGAGGATTTGCGTACTCCCAACCCCTCAAATCTGACTGGAAGTGAGGCTTGCAACCACTGTCCATCTTCGAGGGAAAGATTCAATACACTCTCTAGCATGGTCTTGAGGAGAGAGTCATATTCCTTGAGTTTCGGACTGCTGAAGGCTGGGAGCATCTCAGGAAGTATGTAAGTTTTGGGATTGACAGGCACCTGGTGAGTAGGTAGAAGGCATCATGTGTATCGATGTCTTTCATCCTACCTTACATCGTCCTGAGGTCTGAGATTTTTTTTTCCAGGACCAGATCGATGGCATTGGGCCCAAGAGGAGCACCAAGGAGAGTGCTGTTGGCTGGATCAATGGCTCGTGCCCCTGGTAAAACAGCCCTAATGTCCTGGATCATCTGTGGATTGGTGGAAACTATTTCACATTTGGTGGGGTTTAAAGATAGGCCCAGGCTCTCTACCATATCTTTAATTTTCCTGATGTCTCTTAGGAGAGATTGTGTAGTGCCAGCTAGGGTGCCATCATCCAAGAACCATATATTGAGCTCACTGGACAATGCTTCTGTGACATCCTTGATGACTAGACAGAATAGAAAGGGGACACTATAACACGATTCTATGAAGGGATAGAGGGAAGGAAAGTGCCTAGAAACTGCTTGGAGAGCAGCATCCCTTCTGACTGAGTTGAAAGCATTGGCAAAGTCCAATTTGATTAAGGCTTTTTCATTGGACATGTTGTTGATGTATACTCGTGCTGCATGGGCAGCTGCTTCACACCTTGTTGAACACCAAAACCGAGCTGAGTTGGTTTCAACATTGATGCAGCATCTTGACTCACCATTCGTACTGCAGCCTTGGCAACTAGGCGCCGAAGGGTGTTGCCCACTGCAATGGGTCTGATTCCTCCATCCTTTTTCCGGAGGGCACACAGTGAGGCACCAAAGAAAAGGGGTCTAATGGCCTCTGGGACACTACCAGCCAGGCACCCATTGGAAAATTTGGTGAGTTCAAACAACATGCTCTCAGAGACCTCACCAAGACCTGGATTGAGCATTTGTTTTAGGTGTTGTGGCCTTAAACCAGTGAAACCTCCTGCTGAGCCCTGTGGGAATGACATAGCAGCTTTACACACATCGGCGTCCTGTAAGGTTAAATGTTCTTCACCTGCTGCAATGTTAAGGGGGTCAATGTTGGTACTGGGAGCCCTGGGTGGATGTTTGTCCTTCAGGGCTTGTGCTGTAATGACATCCTTAGGAACGATGGTATCCTCACTGGTTATAAGCCTCAGTGCTCCGATAGTATTACCCTCTTCTATTTTTCTGCTAATTTGGGCCCTGATTTTGAGGCGTCAGGTGTCCTGTTGTTGACATTTGCCTGGCGGGTGTTTGACGCCCTGGAGGGGAGACGGACAAGGTTGTCATCTCTAGGGAATGCATTTATTGCCCTGATAACAGATGTAGCTGTGGTCTTAGCTGTGTTCAGCGGCAATTCCTTCAATATTATTAATTTCTTCTTCTGTTTATAGTTCTGGTGAGGGCTCTTGATCTATTGGACCTGTGCTTTAATTCCTTGATTCGAGATTCCTTCCATTTCCCCAGGTACTTTATGATCCCTATGAGTTTAGCGCTTCCCCATGAATATAATAATATTTGTTCCTTGAATTAAATTATTACAGTGCTGTGTCCAGTATATTGTGCAATATTTTTTGAGTGTTTAGTATATTCTGAAATATTCTTGGCATTACTGCATATTATGGTATAAAATCATCCTCATAACTTCATGATTACTTTCATAAAAACGAATCACATTTCTTCAATAATTTCTTAGTACAAAGCATCGTGCATCGTCCTCAAATTTAACCCTTGATTACTCATCTATTATTTTTATGGATGGTCCGAGTATCCTAGTGATTTTACTCTATTAATTTGTTGGTTGTTGATGATAACTTAAGATCACATTGTATAGGAAGAGCACGTACGCTAATGTAAACACTATTAGTGCGCTGTTTCAGAGAGCATTTCACTTGTTATTCAGGTTGTATCAAAGCAATGTCTAGGATATGTAATACTCGTATTTACTGAGGTCTACATTACGCTCAGTGGTTCATTTCACAAGCTTATTTTCTGCCTTAAAATAAATTTATGCTGTCCACATATATAAATCGTATGACTTGGTTAAATAAATTAGGAGGAATAAAAAACTTATTTTAAAGACTGGACGTTAATTAACATAGCATGAATATGAATTTACATAACATTAATATTTTAAACTAAGCTAATGATCTGCCAAGAAAATGGTGTACATTTTCTCCTTTGTATACAATGTTCCAGTTACGTTTACATGATGCAAACATGTCACGATTAACATACTAACTCAAATGAGCGACCATATTGGCTTTACCGAAGAGTAAACATGTACTTAAATAATGGTGAAATTGATGAAAGGTTTCGAAAAGTTGAAAGCAGCAGCTTTTAAGTATCGGAACGTCTTGATATACAGGAAGGGTAAGATATTAGGGGACTGTAGGTCTGGCAGACATGTAGGCCTACATATTGTGTTATATGCATCTCAAACTCACTACACACTTGCTCTCTCAGCGTCTTTACACCCCCTTAACTCTCATGCCACTCCGCCCCTTTTGTCAAGGCTTACGATGAGTAAATGTCGGGAAATCAGTTAACTATTACCTGATTTTCCACACTAGGAAGCGAGGCAATGTTTGAACCTGGTCAAACAAGGCCATTGTTTATTACACCTCTGATACACTGCAGAGCCACCTCGGCAGTCTTGAGGTGTCGCAAGGTAGCTCCTGGAATCTCAGTAGGGAGCATAGCGAATAAATGACGAGAATCCATACGAAATAATCAAATAATCAGTTGACAAATAAAGTAAGATTGTTACCAGCAATAATGTATCCATTCATCATGAACTATTTCTCTAAGTCAATATACATCATGGAATTTTAAAAGCTACAAAGGCTTGGATGTAGTTGGTGTTTCTGGGTTCGTGCCAGAAACAAGGTTGATAAAGGACAAATGCTTCGTTATATCATGGAAAATATAATTGGTTTTACAATATGCGAAGACTTCTGTGTTATTTTTTTACTGATGCAGTATATTGCTTCTCACAACCTACTGAGTTATCTGACGAGGATCCATTGAGTAGTTCACCACCAGTGTTGAATTCATTGCAGAAAACTGAAGAAAAATTTAAGCAAGACAGAAAATCATACATGTACCAAGTCCAACATAGGACGAACATTCAGAATTTAATATTTATTGGCACTGAATCCAAATTGAATTATTTCCGGTCATCTGTTTTGAGAGATTTACATCACAAGACTTAATAACAGTTTCCAATGGGCTCAAAATAATAAAGTTGAAATAGAGATTTACCTAAATTTTCGTAAATTTGAAAATGAAAGCCTTCATGAAGGTTTCAGAGAAGCTTCAATGAACGTCACTCATCAGCAATCCAACTCAAAACAAAAGTACAGATTTCCTGCAGAAGGAATAATTCAACTGTGTTGAAATTAATATAAAAAATCCCTTTCAAATCCTTTTAAAGGAGTTAGTTATTCCCTAAAAATACATATCTAAAATTTCCCAGCCGACTTCCAGTTTGATGACGTCACGTGGAAATGCAAGAAAAATCTATGGTGTTGTTAGAGGGAACTTCAACTACCTTTTATTCAGCACAAAGCAATAAGACCCTATTGAACACCATCACTGGAGTGAAAAATTCTTGAGTTCAGACATCCCGAGATCAGTTAGGAAAAACATGTAATTAGTATTATGACTAACCAAGGCGTGGGAAACAGCTGTTCCAGCTCTTCCGTTGAGTGTTATGGGACAGCTCTTCCGTTGAGAGTTATGGGACAGCTCTTCCGTTGAGAGTTATGGGACAGCTCTTCCGTTGAGAGTTATGGGACAGCTCTTCCGTTGAGAGTTATGGGACAGCTCTTCCGTTGAGTGTTATGGGACAGCTCTTCCGTTGAGAGTTATGGGACAGCTCTTCCGTTGAGAGTTATGGGACAGCTCTTCCGTTGAGTGTTATGGGACAGCTCTTCCGTTGAGTGTTATGGGAAGCTCTTCCGTTGAGTGTTATGGGACAGCTCTTCCGTTGAGAGTTATGGGACAGCTCTTCCGTTGAGAGTTATGGGACAGCTCTTCCGTTGAGAGTTATGGGACAGCTCTTCCGTTGAGAGTTATGGGACAGCTCTTCCGTTGAGTGTTATGGGACAGCTCTTCCGTTGAGAGTTATGGGACAGCTCTTCCGTTGAGAGTTATGGGACAGCTCTTCCGTTGAGAGTTATGGGACAGCTCTTCCGTAGAGTTATGGGACAGCTCTTCCGTTGAGTGTTATGGGACAGCTCTTCCGTTGAGGATTATGGGACAGCTCTTCCGTTGAGAGTTATGGGACAGCTCTTCCGTTGAGTGTTATGGGACAGCTCTTCCGTTGAGTGTTATGGGACAGCCTCTTCCGTTGGAGTTATGGGACAGCTCTTCCGTTGAGTGTTATGGGACAGCTCTTCCGTTGAGTGTTATGGGACAGCTCTTCCGTTGAGAGTTATGGGACAGCTCTTCCGTTGAGTGTTATGGGACAGCTCTTCCGTTGAGAGTTATGGGACAGCTCTTCCGTTGAGAGTTATGGGACAGCTCTTCCGTTGAGAGTTATGGGACAGCTCTTCCGTTGAGTGTTATGGGGACAGCTCTTCCGTTGAGTGTTATGGGACAGCTCTTCCGTTGAGAGTTATGGGACAGCTCTTCCGTTGAGTGTTATGGGACAGCTCTTCCGTTGAGAGTTATGGGACAGCTCTTCCGTTGGAGTGTTATGGGACAGCTCTTCCGTTGAGAGTTAAGGGACACTCTTCCGTTGAGAGTTATGGGACAGCTCTTCCGTTGAGATTATGGGACAGCTCTTCCGTTGAGAGTTATGAGACAGCTCTTCCGTTGGAGTTATGGGACAGCTCTTCCGTTGAGAGTTATGAGACAGCTCTTCCGTTGAGAGTTATGGGACAGCTCTTCTGTTGAGAGTTATGGGACAGCTCTTCTGTTGAGAGTTATGGGACAGCTTACATCAGAAATTGTTGTCGACTTTCTGTTGAAAGATCGATCAAAAGACAAGCATTGATTAGTTTTGTGCATAAAGAACGCCTAAGATAAAATTATGAGTTGAACATATTTTAGGTTCGTGTGTCAGTAAATGCGTACTTGTGCACGCTTCTTTTTGTAGTAAAGTGTGGGTGGGTTTTTTTGTGGTTGTGTTTTGTGGGTGTTTTCGTGCGTGTGTATTTTGTGAATGATTTGTTGTGAGTTTTTTTTTTTTTGTCTCATGTGGGAGTGTTTTTGTATAGAGTGTGTGCATACTGAGTGGTTTGTTATATATATATATATATATATATATATATATATATATATATATATATATATATATATATATATATATATATATATATAAACATTTTTCCAACAAGTTGGCCGTCTCCCCCGAGGCAGGGTGATCCAAAAGAAAGAAAATCCCCAAAAAGAAAATACTTTCATCATCATTCAACACTATCACCACCTCATACATAATCACTGTCTTTGCAGAGGCGCTCAGATACGACAGCTGAGAATAGTCCCCCCCAGCTGTCACTATCCCAACCCCTCCTTTAAAGTGAAAGGCATTGCACTTACCATTTCAAGGACTCAACCAACTAAATAAAATTAACTGGTTTCCCTGAACCTTTTCCCAAAATGTTACCCTGCTCACACTCCAACAGCTCGTCAGGTCCCAAAACCATTCGTCTCCATTCACTCCTATCTAACACGCTCACACATGCTTGCTGGAAGTCCGCCCCCGCCCAAAAAAACCTCCTTTCCCTCCCTCCAACCTTTTCTAGGACGGCCCCCACCGCCTTCCTTCCCCACAGATTTATACGCTCTCCAAGTTATTCTACTTTGATCCATTCTTCTAAATGACCAAATCACCTCAACAACCCCTCTTAGCCCTCTGACAAATACTTTTGTAACTCCACACCTTCTTCTAATTTCCACATTCCGAATTTTCTGCATAATATTTTTCAACACACATTGCCCTTAGACAGGACATCTCCACTGCCTCCAGCCTCCTCCTCGCTGCAGCATTATATGGGTTGCATTTGCAACCCATATAAGAGTGTTGGACCACTATACTTTCGTACATTCCCTTCTTTGCCTCCATGGATAACATTTTTTTGTCTCCACAGATACCTCAACGCACCACTCACCTTTTTTCCTTCATCAATTCTATGGTTAACCTCATCCTTCATAAACCCATCCCTGACACGTCAACTCCCAAATATCTGAAAACATTCACTTCTTCCATAATCCCCTCCCCAATGTGATATCCAATTTTTCTTTTATTTAAATCGTTTGATACCCTCATCACCTTACTCTTATCTTTGTTCACTTTCAACTTTCTACCTCTACTTTGTACTGTGTGTGTGTGTTTTATTTTGTTTAATGTGTGTGTTTCATTTAAGTGTTGAATGTTTTTCTGTATTTTGAGTGCTTAGTGTATGTCTTGTGTGTTTTATGTTTTATGTGTTTCGTGTGTTTTGTGTTAAGTGCTTGTTTTGTGATGTGTTTCGTATGGTTTGTGTTTCTTGTGTTGTGTGTTGTTTATAATTTGGGTTATATTCATTCTCAATGACCAGGTTATTACACTTGTCCACACTGAATTGCATCTGCCACTTTTTCAGACCAAGACATTAATTTGTCCAAATCCTCCTGGAGTTCATTGTTATCCTCCTTAGAATCAATCATTCGGCCTTATTTTTGTATCACCCGCAAATTTACTCATGTCCTTGCAAATTTACTCATGTCACTTATGAACAGCAATGGGCCCTTATCCCCTTTGAACACCACTAGTGACTGGTCCCCTTTAGAAATGACCCCATTAATGGAAACTCCTGCTTTCTATTATTAAGTCATGCCAAGATCCATGGTTAGAACTTTACCTCATACCATGAACTGCCACTTTTTAAGTTTCTTTTTGAGGTACACTATCGAAGGCTTTACTGAAATCCAAATAAAAACCTCATATCCTTTATTGAAGATTGAGACACTTATACAACAAAGGGAATCTATATTAAGGAAACGTTTCGCCACACAGTGACTTCATCAGTCCAATATAAAGCAAAAAAGGTGTAAGGAGAGAAGGAGTTTGAGGTAATCAGTCTTCAGTCTGGTATCATTGTGTTCAGTCCATCACCTTGTAGAAAGTACAGCATATGGCAGGAGAAGTGACTTATATAATTTTAGTCAGGTGAGTGGAAGCAGGAGGGGCGGGGGGCCAGTGGAACCATCCACTAGTGTAAGTAGGTCTTCGCCCAAAGGTTGGATGAGTATTGAAGAATTCCTTTTATCAAGTTCCCATGATGTTGCAGTGTCTGACAGATGTTATAAATGGCGCTTTGAAAATAACCTGTCTTATAAGGGCCAGTAGGTCTGCTGCAGTTTTCCTCCATTCTTATGTTCTTATTCCTTCTTGCTTCAACCCTAAAACACGCTACCTGGAAACCACTTTATATTACAAAAAAACAATCTAGGACAAATTCTTTTCTCTTTGGCTAACGATACCTACTGTTTAACTCACTGGCCATGGCATTAGTAAAGTACTCGAGGCTTGTTGGACAAAATTTTTATCTTATGCCCTCAAGACTGCAGTGGGTTTATAGCTGTGAAGGAAGCTGTGCAATCCAAATCTTTCCCTCCCAAACTACTGACAACATGGTGAATATTAAGATAGCATACAATACCGACAGGTTGGTAAGACATGTGCAATAGTTGGTATCTTTATTCTGAAACCTTTCGCCTACAAGTAGGCTTCTTCAGTCAGCAGAAAAGTTTGCAAAGGTAGTAGAGATGTGAAGATGATGTAATCAGTCCATCACCCTTGAAGACGTAATTTTGAGGTGGTCAGTCCTCAGCCTGGAGAAGAGTTTTTTTCCATAGTCTGACATAATGTGAATTTAAAAACGACGGGAGGTGTAGTCCCAAAAGAAGAAAAATGTAATCACTGAGAGGTTAGGTTCCTCTCAAATCCCCATTCTCACAAAAAAATTGCCAAGGTGTTTTTTGTTCTGTACCAAGATACCATTGTGTTGTAGATGTACCAAGATACCATTTGTTGCAGTGTCTGACGGTGAATATTAAGATGGTAAAAACCCCACAGGTTGGTAAGTAAGAAAACCCCTCTCCATGCTGAGGGACTGACCACCTAAAAAACCGTCTTCTACGCCCTTACCATCTTCTCATCTCTACTACCCCTCAAACTTTTCTGTACTGACTGAAGCCTCTGTAGCGAACTTTCAAATAAAGACACCTAAGTGTTGCACGTTCTTTTACCTACGACGACTTTTTTTTCAAATACACGGACATTCCTTTATCGGTCTATAATTACCCCGGCCAGACATTCATTAGTTACAGATGAGTAGAACAATTTGCCAAGTTGTCACTGAAGTTAGCATTAAAATGTAGCTTTCCAAATATGTAATAAAAAGAATGAGTGTTCTCGTAGGGCTCCATAGCATCTATGTTTTGATATCCTTCATTGGTTACAAAACCCATTATCACCTGTGTTAACCACCAATCAACAGGACCCCAATGGAAATAAGTCACTCTGTCTGTTTTTTTTGAGTTACCTAGGATGACTAAAATATGCCTATGTAACTGTATTTGTGTATATCTGAATAAACTTATTTAAAAATTTGTGCAACCATCGGCCAAAAACCCCAAACGAAACGTTCAGATCTGAGACTGTATCGAATACGTAATCTGTGTTGGCGTCCAAAGATTTTTGCGCTGGGATTCATATATTTCGTTTTACCTCTTGATTTTATGTTTAAAATTATGAATAACATTTCCACTCATTTTCTGATAGCAACAAATTTCCCAAAATTTGGGTTGCATTATTTTCAATGGTAGTTTACCCAAATGCAAACCAAAATTTTTGGAAACGAGAGAAAAAAAAGTGATTATATAATTCAAATTTATTGGTGTCAGGGTAGGTTTGCCAGCCTATTTGTAGACGGAAGATCGAGGCTCCCCCCTCTTTACACTGAATAACTCACACGGGTTTAGAGCTTTTAGAAAAATAATGATTACAATTTTTTTTGATCTGAGTCACATGAGAAAGAGAATCAGTGCCGCCGCCGCCGCCGCCTGCTGCTGCTGCTGCTGCTCCCGCTGCCCCCCTGCTCCGATGCCGCTGTTCCTTCTGCTGCTGCTGCTCCTCTGTTTCTGCTGCTACCCCTGCTGTTGCTGCTGCCCCTGTTGCTCCTGCTTCTCTGCCCTGCTCTTGTTGCTCCTGCTCCTTTTCTCCTGCTTCTGCTCCTGCTTCTTCTGCCCCCGCTTCTCCTCCTCTTGCTCCTGCTCCTGCTCCCTTTCCTACTTTTGTTCATGCTTCTTTGCCCGCCTGTTGCTCCTGCTTTCTGCTCCTGCTTCTGCTCTCCGCTTCTGCTGCTCCTGCTTCTGCTGCTCCTGCTTCTGCTCCCTAAGCTGTGAAGCGGGAAACCCCCCTTTCTTTCTCACTTCGCTCACTATAAACTACACCAAAAAAAATCCCCCCACATCTCCTGAAGTGTTATAACCTACACTTGTATAATTCTCACTAAAAAACCCCACATGACTCGTTATCAGTAATGGTACTGGCGTTTGTGGTAGGAAAGGGGGTTGTGGTATTATAAATTTGAATAATAGAGTTGAGAAACTATGGATTTAGACATATGCAAATCGGGAGGAAAATAAAAATCAGTTGATATGAAGTTAGACGATGGGAAAGATCCTCTTTAATAATATTTGGTAATGATAATAATACAAGAAAAAGTAGGATGGCTATAATAAGCTGAGTATAAAAAGGGGAAGTTCTTAAATTTATTATACAAATAGTCATAGTGCTGAAAAGACCTCTTGGCATAGTTGCATGGGCAGGTAACTTTTGTTAAAAGGAGAGAGTTAAATTTGGAGAGTCGAGACGCGCCGGCGGAAGGCCACATTAACATTTAACTTTCCCCTTTATTTAATATCCATTTCAATAAACATTCTTTTTTTATATATATATATATATATATAAAAAATATATATATATATTGATCATAGTAATTATAATTTTAAAAATAAAAAAAAAATAGGAAAAGTATTGGTATCGGTGAGAATGGGTATGGTTGGCAAAATTTTTTTTTATCGTCCCATCCCTAAATTTAAGCTGTATTTTCTTAATATCAAGTAACAAGAACCAAATTTTTACGAGGTATATTTGACGAAATAAAAATTTAACCCAGAGAACAAGAATGTAATTATTACCAGGGCGGTTGAAAAAAAAATGTATTAAAAACGCTCCATTAAAATAGTATCAGTGGCGGAGATTGTACTGAAAAAAAACTGTATTGGACGTGGTCATGGGTGGCCTGGGGAGGAGAGAGCTATGTGGCGTAGTTCACTAGAGTCTAGATTCTAGAAGAATCGTCCGGGGGGGCCGGGGTTGAGAAGGCTGGTTTTGGGGTTTGGTTTTTAATTTTGGGGGGGTACTTTAATAATAATAATATCTTTATTTACTACAAGTACATGTACATGGAAAAAGCCCCAGCAGATATCAATGACATACAAAAAAACCCCCTTTTTATGCAGAGCATTTCGGGTAAATTAGGTCAGTTTGCCCGGATGACCCACACCAGTCGACTAACACTCAGGTACCCTTTTTAAGGGTGAACATAGACAACTGATAAGGAAACCCTCCAATGTTTCCCCCCTTCCCGAATAACCCGGCCCCCCACCGGGAACGGGCTTTTGCCCCCAGGTCGGGGGACCGTGTAATTCTCTGTGACTCTCATGTTTTTTAGTGTAAGGTTCTAGTATGTAGGGCCTGGTGTGGAGGGCCTGGTGTGGGGGGCCTTGTGGAGGTACAAGTGAAGTGTTTTTGCCTGCAGGCTATAAGGCCGGAGAATGGGAGGTTCGTGGAACCCCCTGTTTACGTGTGGCCGGACAGAGCTAAAAAGGCACTTGGCCATGACATTTTACCGATAACTTTTTGGAAACGGACATTTCACCGAACGGAAAATTGGTTAGGTTAGGTGATGAATGCCATTTCGTCCGTTCGGTGAAATGTCCGTCGGCAAATGTCTGTCGTTAAATGGTTGGCCAAATGTCCGTCGGTAAAAAGTTTGTCGGCTAAATGTCCGTCGATAAAATCCGTCGACCAAATGTCCGTCGATCTTTCCGGGGCCGTTTTATATGTTTTAAGTAACTAACCACTGCTAGGGGGTTTTGGGGGAATATTTTGCGGGGGCCCCAAAGTGAGTACCTGGTACAGGTATACTGGTGTTTTTTGTAATATGTAGGGGACAGGAAAAACTGTATATTTAATTTTTAAATTAATATATTTATATATTTATAAAAAATATTGTCCCTGTGTACTTTTTTGAATTTACTTTTCGGTCCTGGGGTTTGGGGATTTTGTTTAATATTTTAAATTTTACCAGCATATATTTACGTAAACATAATAAATGCGTGACAGTAATTAGGTTATAAGACAGAAATAAGAGAAGGGGACGGGGTGGTGCTCAAGTCCCAGAAAACTTGAACTTTCGTAAAATATATATAGAAGCCAATGGAATAAAATCGGGTGGGGTATTTTGATAGCCACTGAAAGATGATTTTAGACGATATTCCCCCCCAAACGAAAGCATCCAAAGATTTTCGGAAAAAAACCCAAGACACCAAAAAAAACAGACCCACACTAATGCACGAATCTGTTATACCAGGGGGGGATCTGAAAAAAAGTACGTAAGTGAAACGTCAAGGCCACTTGATCTAAGAATAAAACACTGCAACTATGGTTTTTAACAACGCCTGCATCAATACAGTCAAAAAAAGGGGCACCTCAAAAGTTTGGGGTCTGCTAGTCATTCACAAAATCCCGCAGACAGAAATTTTAGTCAGCCTTAAAAACAATTAAACGACATTCCCAGAAGTTGGGGAACAACAAGTATTTGGTTTTAAATTTTGTAAACCGGACACAACCATCAAGTGATCCCAAACCTACAAGCACCGTCTGATACCAACCTACGCACCGTCACGTGATCCCCAACCACAAGTCCCGTCAAGTACCAACCTACAAGCACCGTCCTGATACCAACCTACAAACACCGCCCCTGATCCAAACCCCACAAGTACCGTCAAGTGATACCAACCTAAAACCGTCAAGTGATACCAACCTACAAGCACCGTCACGTGATCCAACCTACAAGCACCGTCAAAATACCAACCTACAAGCACCGTCACGTGATACCAACCTGCAACATCATGATACCAACCTACAAGCACCGTCACGTGATACCAACCTAAGCACCGCCGATACCCACTATAGATATGTAACACCACTCACAGCTCACTTCCATGTCACTTGAATCCACCAACTACGCACAATCGCTCACTTTCTAGATGTCTCTGTATTGGGTTTTAAAAAGCCAATCGTCATAAGTTTCCTTTAATAAATGTCATGTCTGTATTGTTTCCATATCTTGTTATATTTATATCCTGACAACTGTTATTAGTTGTGAAGACGTGTCAGTAGTGTCACACATGTGGTGATTTACGGTTTAAAAGTTACGACACGGTAGGTGACAGATGGAGGAATGGCCGAAGAAGGCGACTAGGTTCCACCGCATGACGTGGGTCTTTTAAATTTAAACTAAAAGAGTACTTCAAAAAGATACATGTAAATGGTCCCGACGTACTCACCATAACCCACCCCTCAATAACCGATACCATATACCACAACCCAATCACTCATCATGCCACCGTAACCCCAAGCTCCACCATTTTCCCACTATAATCCACTCCACTCACCAGTCCACACTTCTTTTTCCTTTTTCCCTCCCCTCACCGTAATTCATACCATCCATCAAACCCTACAAGTCCTTCATGATAAAGTTGATATATTAGCTAAGAAGAGTACCCTGAAGGAGAATGTAGAATATAACTTTGGTATATCTGTGTCTAGCATTAGGAATAATATTAGGGGGTAAGTAAATAATGAAAATGAATGTTTTGGAATGCAATTAGAAGCCTGAGTAGATCTATAACCCACTATGATAACATGAACATAGATAAGTATGTTTATGGAGCAACTTAATTGAACAGACTGACTGATTTGTATGGCCGGCTTAGGCTTGGGGGCAAGTACTTTTGGGGGTTTGGGAGACACACAGATGATGATCAAACTAATTGCAAAAATTTGTGGTCAGGCATATGGGGCCCGTTTAACACTATTTTAAAATTTTTATTTTTGAGGAATATGAGATAGACAAAAATAACCTATGTGGTTGTTATCTTATTAATGAAAATAAGATAAGATATACTAAGCAAATTTTCTAAATTTGCTTGTAAAATAAGTGAACAGATATAATTCCAATTGTACTTGTTAACTTTTTTGGGGCCTGTTCCTAGGTTTTTGTGTATCCATATGTTTGGGCCCCCTCCACAGGATGGATATGGGGTAAATAAACCCACTTCGGTGGTAAAATCAAAATCAATCCCAATCCCCCCAAAAAACCCAGATCCCCCAGCCCTGGAAAACCCTATTCCCTCTCTCCCTATCACTTTTAAAAAAAGAATCGGTTCTATTCTTAACCTAGAAATCCCTAAAATAAAAAATCCTTTAAGTAACTTTCAATATATATATCCTACCAACTAGTCTTCTGCGGGATCATGCACTGAGCTATTTTAATACAGATCGACGTATAATATATTTCGTAGCTCAGTGGTAGCATCTTTATTTCACAACAAAGTTTGGGTTTTTCGAAATTTTGGGCGAGAGAACGTGGGTTTTTTTTTTTTTACCTGTTGCTTCTACCTCATAATAAAAAACCGGGTGTTAGCTCAGGGTTGAAAGTTGTAATAAACTGAGGTAGGTAACCAGCTGCTTTCCTCTTAAACAACCGGAAAAAAAAATTTATGTAATTTGTAGATTTTTTTTTTTTAATCAGTTATTTTTTTTTATATCTTTAGACGGGAAGAATGTTTGTGCTTCCATCCAGGGGTCCTGGGGAAGGGAGGAGGTGTTGCCTTTTTTTTCAGTTAGTCCCTGTAAAAAAAAAACCCTCGCTCCCCCTCTAAAAAAACCAGCGGTTCTATCTTCCCCCGGGGCTGGGGGATGATGATTTGGGAGATGGGGGTCTCACTTTCCACTGTTTATATTGATCATTTGTCCTCAGTTGGGGGCGGTGATGGGGGACTGTTTACGTCCTTCCTGCCAGTCTTATTCCCCCATTCCCCGCCTTTTCCCTTGTGCATGCGGCCCGTGATTTTTTTGCGTCATTACTTCCTACGCAAGCTCCCCGTGCGTATTCGGAATGCAAAATGCCCAGTGACCGCTGAAGTTGAATGCTGTATACCTTGTTGTTGTTTGATAAATCAAAACATATTTCTTTTGTTTTCTTGTTGTTGCCAGGTGTACGGAAGAAACTAACATCATTAATCGTGTGTAAAAAGAAAACTTTAAAGTTGAGATAAATATTCTTTTTCCCCCAATGAAGGATAAAATTACAAAAGAAACCAAAGATGGTTAAAAATTTCATTTAAAAAGTATTTTTTTTTCCTTCTGAGAAGTTATTCACCCCCCTTCCTCGGGTCAAAAGTTATAATTGACGGTCTGGAGTTTTGGACTCTGTACCCGGGGGTTAACCCCCCCCGTGGTATGGGTTATAATATCGTATTCCCCCGGTACTGTATAACCTTCACTGATTTAACCTACCCCATAAATAAAAAAATAATAATACGCCCATGAAAAAAGGCAGGGCTCAATTTCTGCCAATTTCACAAAGCTTTAAAAAACGTGGCTGAGACTCCAATGTTAAATTTTAAACATAAAGGTAAGTAGGTATGGTTTGATATGAGGAGGAGATGATAGCTTTTCTTCCTTTGATCAAAAGCCTTTCAACGGCTTAAAAACACCCCACCTTGAAGGGGCAGATGCAAAAGGACCACCAGAACATGGCTTTATCTCCTGACTTGTAATGATTGACCCTTCATCCCAGGAAGGTGGGGCAAGTCTGTGGAAATTCTGTAAATATTATCAAGGTATTTGTACACTGACCTCGCTAGACTTTCCTCTGGAGTGAACATTCATTCTCGTGGGGTTTAAAAAGGCTGTCTAAACTTCAGTGAGCGGAGGTTTGCCCTTTCCCTTTTGAAAAACTTCTCTAAAGAGTTGATTTTTATATATATATATATATATATATATATATATATATATATATATATATATATATATATATATATATATATATTTAATTTAAAGAAAAAACTAGAAACTCAGTTTTAGGGAAAGCGTTATTATTCAAGGAAGTGGAGGGGGAAGGAGCCATGGATTAAGAGCACTTCATTATGGTGAAGCACCCCATCATGGATTTCTTCTGAAGTGCATGTCATCACCAGTCATTCCTGCGATAACAGTTGATGTAAAACTGAGTCAGTATTTTCAAAACTTATTAGACTGACTGTACTTACGTATTTCTGTCGCTCTCTTTGGCTCTTGGTCTCTGTTTTTTTAAAATACCACCGGAAACTAAATCCGTTTTTTGTTTCCGTGGCATCAACGTTGCAAGTTTCTCCTATTTCATAACGAAGGATTCAAAAAACGAACAGTATAATGGGAAATTTTAGACTCGGGTTAGGAATGCTGTTTATAAGCACCGATTCAGTATGACGGCATCGATGAATGACTTAGTACTGAGGATGTGCCAAAGTATCGGTAACGGTGGGTATCGGCCATTTGTACAGTATCAGTATCAGCATAGAGTAAAAAAACGGTTGATACTTCTTAAAATGTTAATATTACATGTGCTTAAAAATATCAACGTTAACACTCTACCTCACAATTGTGATACACACATACACACACATAGGTGAGTATATACACACACTTTACACACTGGCTGAGGTGGCCAGAAGGGCTCACATAGTGGGCAAAGGATTAATAGTTATGGTTGGTTTCAATCACAAGGAGATTGACTGGGTAAACCTGGAGCCTCACAGGGGACCAGAAATATGGAGAGCCAAGATGAAGGAGGTGGGCATGGATACTACAGAGAGAAAGGAGAGGATGAACCAGCAGACTGGACCTGTATTCACCTTGAGTAGTTTCCAGGGCATCATGGACACCACATACAGAAAGGTCCCTCCCAGACTAGTGATCACGTAGTTCTGAGCTTCGAACACATAGTTGAGTTACAAGTGGAGAGAGAAGCAGGAGTAGGATAGGAGAGGCCAAACTACAAGGAGGGGACTACACTGGCATGAAGACACCCAAGAGGTTCAATAGGAAAGAGAATTGGTGGGAAAATCAGAAAACGAAATGATGGACAACTTGACAACAAAATGCAAGGTGGCACAGGAGGTTTGTTCCCAAGGGCAGCAAATAATGGGAAGAGGCAGAACGAGCCCTTGGTTCTCCCACGGTTGTAGAGAGGAAGAAACTAAGTGCACTAGAGAATGGAAGAAATTTTTGAAGACAAAAGGACCCAGAAAATAAAGAGATTAGTCGAAGAGCCGAAACAGATATGCTCCGATAAAGAGGAGGCGCAGCGGCAGCTGGCGACATAGCATCGAAAACCAAGTCTGACCTGAAGCTGTTGTATAGGCACATCGGGAGGAAGACAACAGTCAAGGACCAGGTAATCAGGCTGAGTAAGGAGGGTGGAGAGTTAACAAGAAAGACTGACAAGTATGTGAGGGCTCAACATGAGATTTAAAGTAGTATTTATAGTGGAGACAGGAAGGACTCCGGAAAGCTGGAATAGCGGGATACACCCAGAAGGGGATACCAACAAAGAGCTGGACTAAATACACACAACCGAGGAGGAGGTGACGAGCACTACTGTATTTACCTTGATGCCTCAAAAGCAGTGGGACGGACAACATCTCTCCATGGGTCCTTAGAGAGGATCAGAGATACAATAATACTTACTAACGACAATTTTCAACACATCCGTTGAGGTGGGCAACTACCTGAGTGTGGAAGACGGAAAAGGTAGTCCCAATTTTTAAGAAGGTGATAGACATGAGGCATTAAACTACAGACCAGTGTCACTGACATGTATAGTATGTAAAGTCATGAAGATTCTCAGGAGGAGAGTGGTGGAGCACCAGGAAGGAACAAGCTTATGCATGACAACCAGCACGGTTTCAGGAAGGGAAATTCATGTCTAAACTTACTGGAGTTTTATGACAGGGTAACAGAAGTACGACAAGAGAGAAGGGTGGAGTAGATTGCATTTTCTTGGACTGCAAGAAAACCTTCGACACAGTTCCACACAAGAGATTAGTGCAAAAGCTAGAAGATCAGGCACGAATAACAGGAAAGGTACTGCAATGGATCAGAAAAATACCTGACAGGGGAGGCAACAACTTAGGATGGCCTGTTTTGATATGAATGACATGAAGGAAAGGATAAGAACATAAGAAAAAGGAACACTGCAGCAGACCTATTGACCCATGCGAGGCTTATACCAGACCACCTGGAGCTAACCTTCTCAGGTAAACTCAAGTAGTCAGGTGCTTCCACTTAAGGAATTAGTGCAGATCTGACCTAGTAGCACAAGCTAGTCAGGTCAACTCACCACCCACACCCACTCATGTATTTATCTAACCTATTTTAAAACTACACAACGTCCCAGCCCCTATGACGGTACTCGGAAGTTTGTTCCACTCATCCACAACTCTATTACCAAACCAGTGCTTTCCTATATCCTTCCTGAATCTAAATTTTCCAATTTAAAACCATTGCTGAGAGTCCTGTCTTGGCTGGATATTTTCAGCACGCTTTTTAACCCCCCTTTATTTATTTCTGTTTCCATTTATACCCCAATCATTCCCTCCTAATTCTACGCCTTTCTAAAAGGTGCAGTTAAAGGCCCTCAGTCTACCCCCAAGGAAGATTTCGATACATGGGATCAACTTTGCCATCCCCCTCTGCGTTTTCCAGTGTTTTATACCCTTCTTAAGGTGACAGAACTTGAGCATAATCTAAATGGGGCCCTAACCAAGGATATATAGAGTTGAAGAACAACCTGAGGACTTCTATTTTTATACTTCTTGTTTGAAAGGATTCTTTATTTTATTGCGAACTTTTGGACTGTTGTCTTGGTTTCAGATTACTGCTAACCAGAACTTCTAAATCCTTCTCGCAATCATAAGTATTAAGATCTACATTATTCAGTTTATATGTGGCAGGGTTATTGTCCTCCCAACATTTAGAATTTTGCATTTGTCTACATTAAACTGCATCTGCCATTTCCCCGACCACTGCATCAGTCTATTCAAATCATCCTGGAGTGCTCTATTGTCCTCATTAGAATGAATTGGCCCCTATTTGGTTATAGCAAATTTGCTTATGTTGCTATTTATTCCCTCATCTATGTCGTTTAGAAATTTTAAAACAACAGGGGCCCAAAACTGATCCTTGTAGGACACCGCTTGAGACGTGCCCCATTCTGATTTCTCCCCATTTATGCAAACTCTCTGCCGAATTTGTCAACCATGCCTCTACCCGGGAAAAAAAATTTTCCTATTCCGGGTGCCTTAATTTTCCCTTAGTACCTCTGATGGGGAAATTTATAAAGCCTTACTGAAGTCCATATACACAATATCATATTCATTACCATGATCTACCTCCTCAAACACCTTTGTAAAAAAAAGTTAGTAAATTCGTAAGACAGGAACGCCCCTTAGTAAAACCGTGTTGAGATTCATTAATCAATTTATGCCTTTGAAGATGGCTCGAATTGCCTCGGCAATTATTGATTCCATAAATTTACCAACTAGGAGGTAAGGCTTATTGGTCTATAGTTCGAAGCTAAGGACCTGTCACCTGCCTTGTAAAAACTATTACATTTGTCATTTTCCACTTGTCTGGCACTATGCCAAGTGATATATTGAAAGATTTGCCAGAGGTTTGCTAAGTTCCTCTTTACATTCCTTTAAAACTCTTGCAATCAGTTCATCAGGGGCCCGGGGTTTGTTAGGTTTTAATTTCTCTCTTTGTCTGAGGACCATGTCACTAGTTACCCCAATCGAGCATAGTCTATTATCTTCTGTTCAACATAATTTATTATTTCTGGAATTCTGCTAGTATCTTCCCGAATAAAAACTGAGAGGAAATAATATTGAAAAATTTCCCCATATTCTTATCACTGTCCCTGATCTGTCCTGAGTTACTCTTAAGTGGGCCTATCTTGTCCCTAATCTTACTTCTGTTAAACCCGAAAGAACCCCTTTTTGGGGTTTGTCTTCAATCCTGTGACCTTAGCCTCTAATCCCTTTTTTTCTTTCATTTTTTTTTTATTTTTCTTTAATTTAAATATTGTTTTTATCTGTCCCGCCCCCCTTTTATACGCCTATATATGCCTCTCTTTTGACCAGTGAGATGTTTTAATCTATTGTTCATTCATTTAGGATCATTTTTTTTAGATTAATTTCCCTACTTGGGAAAAAAAGTTGTCTGGGCAGCTAGAACTACGTAGTACAAAATGGTTTACAATACCGACAAGATGAAAAATTAAGAAAATTTGCACATGGTTTTTTCCCTGTTTCACATGTTGCACATGTGTCTTAATTTTTTAGCTGGGCTTTTCCTCTGGGAAAAAGTCATATTGGCAACCAAAAACCCCCTACCTGACCCATAGTCAGGTCATCCAAAAAAGCCCCCCTAGGTAATTTCTCAGCCCCATGAATCCTACACGAAAGTGGTAGAAAGAAGTTGAAGTCATCTTTGGGCCAGCGATTTCATTGGTCAGCTGGCTTTATTCCGTTGATGTCATTATGGTACCGAACATGTTCCAGCCCGAGTTATCTTGTTGTGTAGAAGCTCAGTTCTCGCTATCATCGGGTGAAGCTTTGTACATATCAGTAAGGCCACCCACACCCCTCAGTATTGAAGACTGCTGAAGTGACAGATCTACCCCAGGCTGGGCCCAGGCGAGAGATAGTCTCTTGCTTTCCCAAGAAAGTGGAGCATACTCAATATGGGAGCGTATTTACGTGCCTCATACAAAATCTTGCACCTCTACTGTCAAGCAGATGCGTGATACATATATGTGCTGAAAACTTCCTGGCCACTTTTTTTTGCAAGATTTACAACGTGGTTCTTCATACTCAGTTTGGAGTCAAATTTCCCCCTAATAAAGTAAGCTTCATACGTGGTACCAACTCTAACAGTCATTCTTCCCACTGCTTCAGCATTACCATCATGCTGCCTACAAAACTTCATCATTTGTATTTTCTAAAAACAAATAGAAGTCATCGTTTTTCCAGGCTGAAAAGATGTAAACTGGTAATTTATGTACTTAGAGCATGACATTTCCACTCTTGCATAAGTAAATCTTAGAGTAAGTGTCGGGATACATGGGATTATGGGATAAACGGGAAGGTCATTGAAGTAGATATTCCATAATTGCCCAAGAACACTTTCCCGTGGGATACGATGTCTTGTTAACTGTCCCGTTGAGAATTACTCTTAGAGTTCCCTTGAAAGTAATTACTGAGAAGACATAGAGTAGAGCCGGTGATTCCTTGAGCTTGCAGTTTTGACAAGAGTCCCTGTTGCCACACTCGGTCGATACAAAAACAATGTCCATTGCTATTACACATAACTTTGGATTCTTCCAGTGACTGGTGCCATTTAGTAAAAGGGGTTTAAAGCAGATCAGCAGCAGAGTGCCCTTTTCTGAAGCCAAGCGGTCACAAAGCAGCAAGTGGTATCTAAAACGTGTCATCTGAAATGAGATTATATGTCAACCTTGACAGTGATTGACAGGAGTGACATTGGTCTGAACTTGCTGATTTTCGATCTGTGATAGATGTGCTAGGCAGTGCTGATAGATGTGAGTTAGGGGTGCTGCTAGCTGCTCCTCAGCAATCTTGCGCTCAACTTATTTGGGGTGAAATAATTTCATCAGGTGAATAACCTTGTCGATCCTTGAACAGATGTTTTTGAGAATTTTTTGTATGTGGGAAGAAACACTAGGGAAAAGAAGGTTTGGCAAGTCGGGTAGAGCTATTTTTAAAAATCTTGCTGCAAGACTCGTGGCTCAGTGGAACAGCGTTTGACCAGCTACATGCAAGGAAAGGGGTTCGAATCCTTGTACATTCGTCTGTTTATTCAACGACGGTCGTTAATTGCGACTTATATTAAGTTCATTGACTATATGGCTTTGAGGTAATGAGAATATGTGTGCCATAAAAGCTTTCGGGGCTCTGGGTAGAGACAGTGGGTATGAGGCACTAAGGTGGAAGACTCATTCCTGCCCTAGACTGTCAGGTGGCAGGTGTGGGTATTCACAACACTGCACCCACCTTCTATGAAGCAGGTGTGGATGACTCAAGCAACTGCTCCCACATTTCAGGGGGCAGGTGTGAGGTTCATGCTTCCCCCAAACCCCCATGTCAGAAGGCAGGAATAGGCCATTTTTCACTATTTTGTACTTTGTCAAGCCGTAACGGCGAAAAACTCCTGGGGGAAAAAAAAAACGTTGCCACAATAAAAAAAGTCAATTTGTTCTATTTGTGTCCCTTTACCTAACATATAGTCGGGAATTCTACCAAAATTAATACAGATATGAAATTTAGGGTTTTTTCTCGAACGAACCATCGCCTAAATGGCTCCTACAAATATACATATATTATATATGGAAAACAGCAACATCATAGTAAAATATCAAATAAATTGAAACCAATCTGGCTAAAATATTTCTTGCAGTCCTCTGTTCATCAAAGGGCGATGTACATGTCAGAACTTGTGATCTTGAAGATGACTCGCTGTGTTTGGGGGGAGATTTGTACTATCCAAAATCTGTCTTGAAGGTATCTCAAAAATATCCCAAAACAAAGTAAAAAATGAAAACAACCAACCAAACAAAAGGCTGAACAATAGGGACATTTAGTCACTTCTTTAAGACCTGGATAGTGGCTGGTCTTAACACTGGTGAGATTCATGATTATGTTAACAAACAGTCCCAAGAACATCCGCTTACAAATAAAGACGTGAAATTGTACATGATAAAAATTTTGGTGTTAGCATTCACTTCAGCAGACCACAATAAAAAAATCAGCCCCTTCTTCTATACTCATCATGACACACTGATAATTAAGCAGCAGACAAACTAGGTTCGGTGTTCGGTACTCTGTTAGGGAGGCTGGAAAAACTGATAAGACAATCCTCCAGCCGGGGAATACTTGGGAAAGGTTCAAAAACCCGAACTCAATGTGGAAGACATTTGATGCACTTCAATTTGAATTAATGAGCAAAGGTAGTGTAGCAAACTTGCAAACCTACCTTGCACAAGCTCTTTATTCGGGGTCATTTGGGAAGTTCATATTGAGGGTGACTCAATAACATATGAACCGGACAACCATCACCCCCAACGGGTTTTTTAAGGGAAACAGTGGAATGGCATCATCACCCAGACCCCCCCTTTAGACCTACCTGAAGATGTGTCTTCCTGTCCCAAACAGCTTCATCGAAACGTCGGTCCGCAAAACCATTGTTTGTTCCCGTCTTTTTCAAAAAAAAAAGTCTTGTGACAATCAGGAGCATGAAAAAAATACTGAAAAGAACAAGTAAATGCTGTGCGTGATTTTATTTTTTTTTATAGTAATAAAATGTTTATACTTAAATACCTTGCCTTCTATTCACCTTTTTTATGTATATTTCGTATTAAAATTTTTTTGGGGAATACGAAAACCATGTCAGATAATAAGTACGAAATTTGTGAATTTAAAAAAATAGCCACTTCACGAATTTTAAAAAAAGCAAAATGGCGTCCTGTAAAGCTTATCCCAGGGATGCCAAATTTTGTCTATCAACATTTTAACCTTCCTTTAGACTCCCCTAACAGGGTCTGAAGAAAAAAAATCGTCCCCTCAAAATTCCTATGGGTCTTTTGGCCAGGGACTGTATTATATACACAGACTTTGGGAAAACCTTCAACAAGTCCGATCTTGGTGTAATAGCACACAGATAGGTAGATGGATCTTCTTCTAACAAATAGAACACAAGAGTAATAGTCAACAGAGTAAAGTCAGAGGCGGGTATAGTGACAAACTGCCACAGTACCCCATTCCATCCTTTCCCTCATCCTCATATATGACACAGACAGAGATGTAAGCCACAACACTGTGTCTTCCTTTTCTAACGAAACCAGAATTTGGATGACAGTGCACCTTGGACCCCAAATCTACAAGCGGATATTAACCTCTTTAAATGGACCTCAGAAAACAATATGAAGTTCAATTACTTCGCTATGGAAAAAACTAAAAATTTCCCAGTCCCCTTACTTAAAAATAAGTTTCACTTACATGATTTTATTTTCAATAAAAGTTAACTAAAAAACAATGAATTGAAGCTACATCATCAATGAATTTGAATCAACATGAGCTAAAACGACATCCATCCTTCTAACTTCACCTTTTTCGCTCTCGCCTCTGATCCTAGTTACTGACCTGACTCGCTGTTTCCTAATTATGCGGCTGTCATTATTTTGAAATTTTCTCGTATAGCATTTGCCTTTATTTTGGCCAGCAGTCGTCAGTACCCTCTAGAGCGACTTCTCGAAGTCTGGGTATAAAACATCTGTTGAGGCTTTGTCTTTCTGTTTTCACAGAAAAAAAAACAAACGAGTAATTTAGATTATTACGATCTTTTGCGATACCCAATTTCTTTTGGGTTTTTTAAATTTAAATTATTATTTACGAAACATAATCTGTTTACCTGAACTGATGCTAAACTGATGGGACGAGACTTGAGGTCAAAAGCCATTCTACTTTTTAATTTTGGGTTAACTTTTCCCTAGTTTTTTGTCACCTTTCCGTCTTACAGAGATTTTTAAATATTCCAAAAGTGTATAAGTGATATAAGATTAACATTCTTCTATAATTCCCGCAGGCACCTCATTAAATCCGCTTTGTGTTAACAATCATTATCTCAAGAATTTTAATATGTGATGATTGTTTATTTTGTCAATGTTTCATTTCTGAATTCCGATTTGAGGCCTAAAAATAGTGATGTCGCTTTTATTTTTCCGACCCGAAGCTGTTTTTTAAATTTTTTTCCAATATCTCTAGTTAAAAAGAAATTAAAAAAAAAGAGAAGAGAGAGAGAGAGAGAGAGAGAGAAATAATCATTTAACATCGTTAAAATTAATATTTAGTCACATTATAAATAAAAACTTTCTCTAAAAAACTCAAATAATCTGGAGTCTTTCGTGATCCTTACTATTTAACATTTAGCTTTTATTTGTTAATCTATCTAAACACAGTCAAAAAATTTAAAATATGTAGGATATCAGCCAGGAAAGAAACACGTTCATTCGTTTCCCAAAATAAAAATCAATGTAATATTATATGGCAAAACCCCTATATTTTCTATAGATCTCAAGATATAAAAGTATAGATAGTATTACAAAAGCAGCAATTAGCATTTTAGATAGACAATTAAATAACACAAGCATCAATGACACTAAAATCATATGAATGCTCATTGTTTTGCATTTAATATCTGGTTCTATGTTGCTTTTTTATGAGACATTTACAGTTGCCCGTTATATATAACCCAAATGCTTCATCATATCCATATTTTACCAATACTACTAACGCTTTCGTAGCAACATTTAACCAGCTCATTGCTGGCTCATGGTTAGGTGAGGTTAGGTGAGGTGGGGGAGGTTAGGTGAGGTGAGGTTAGGTTAGGTGAGGTTAGGTGAGGTTCGTCAGGAAACATGACACAGGTGATAACATCCCCATCATCGGACGAAAGTCCATGCTTACAAATATTAAAAAGGAATTCAAGGGTTCCTGCTTGTTGTTTGAATCCCTATTTATATACTGCTTTACCAACGAATTTCATATCTTTACCCCAT
>WNWK01020825.1:0-35126 GCA_009830355.1 Cherax destructor | reverse complement strand
ACAAATAGGTGAGTACACACACACACACACACACACATACACACACACACATGACGTAAAAAATGATCTGAAAATGAGACTAAGGTCAATAACTGCAAAGTTTACAGATGACACAAAACTGGATGAAACATTAAAGCTGAAATAAATATATGATCATTTTGGGGAGTAACTTAGCTATGTTACAAAAGCTGTAACTTAGCTATGTTACAAAAGCTGTCACAAAGCTGAAAATAAGTATAAAAGTAAATATAAGAACACTTTTTTTAAATAAGAATCCACAACATTAGTAAACCAGTTTTTAAAACTCTTTTAACCGCGATAATGGAAAAGAAAGTCTTGGTAGTAATTTGAAAGAATAATAATGGCATTAATACAATGTTAAGACGCATGTAAGAAAAGACAGAAAATCCTAGGTTTCAGACCTAGGTTTCAGACCTAGAAATTATGAATACTAATCACTACAAAATAATCTGCTACTATATTACGCTTGTCAGACTTCACATTAAATATACCACACATATTCTCTCCTTAATTATGAAAAAGAAATGACTAAGAAACTTTTAGCAACATTCAAAAAGGGTTAATGAAGCTCTTGACTTCATTAAGAAACTGCCTAACGAAGAAATATTCAAATTTCGTAATGAGTTCCTGTTCCGTAAACGAAAATTATTAGGATATCTGGTTTATAATCTCAGAGATAAAAAATCAATTTGACACTCAAGCACTAAGAAATATTTTATTGTCCAGAGTGATTGAATGATGTGCAAGAATGGCATGAAACTCAGAAGCACCTGGATACCGGCATATAAGGCGCGCTTATATGCTCAGGGTCGGGGTCAAGGGTCGGCTTTGGGTTACACTTTAGCAGTTGTTTACTAACGTTAGGTTGCCACTGCTTGCAAACATCGTCTTATATATGCTAGTGCGTCTTATATGCGGAAAAATAAGGACAATTTTTCTTGGCAGTTGTTGATTACTGGACCAACATATTTAATAAAGATGAAAGTGCAAAACCTGGACAGCTTCTCGGGGTCTGCATCATGCCAGGTGTATGTCGAAGATAATCCATGAATGCAGGATTTGAATATTCTTTCCAAGTCTTGGTTAACGACATAAGTGATATTTGCAACTTCTTAGGAGGAATTTTCGTTAGTGCTTGGACAGCCAATACCTCAGCCATGACAGCACTACAGGAACCCCTGCGTCTTCTCGAATTTTTTGTTACTGCAAGGACTATACTGGCTTAGCCTTGTTTCAAGTTATATAATTCAATTCACTGTGGCCTTCAGCATGATACACTCTAGAAATCTTCAAAGAAAATGAAGCACTTGGGACCTCATTGGAGGTCCCAAATGCTATGAGGACTCTTTGACGCATTCAATGTGTCCCGGTCTACGTTACATGACAAATCAGTCGCCAGTTTCACGACTAATAACACAAGATTCCTTCTCGCCAAGGTTTCCAGCAAAGCCCTGCAGGAAGAGAATAAGGACCATCAAGCAGCCACGACAATAACAAAACAGAAAGCAGCGAAAAATGACCACTCTGTGAGCAACGTTACATTAGCAAAGTATTTTTTTCAGATCGCCTGACGAAGGTCGAAAATTATTTCCAGTTTGCTCTCCACCAATAAATTCCCTCAGCCCTCCAATTTAGCCTGAATGGTGAAGTTAGTAAGACGGTATGATTAATGTGTGTGTGTGTACTCACCTATTTGTATTAATCAATTTTTGGTTGTAGACCACAGCTTGTCGCTGCTAGGTCTACTCTCTCCCTTCTCCATGAGGTTTATCATACATCTTCTTAAAGTAATGTATGGATTCGGCATCCACTACATCACTCTCCAGGTTGTTCCACTTCCTGACAATTTTATGACTGAAGAAATACTTACTGACATCCCTATTATTCATTTGAGTTTTCAACTTCCAGTTGTGACCAATTGTTGTTGTGTTCCATGTCTGAAAAATTCTTTCCCTATCCACCTTGTCAGTTCCTCTCAGTATTTTTTATGTCATTATCATGTCCTCCCTATCCCAACTGTCCTTCAGAGTCGTCTTAACGATTTCTCGTAGGACATACCTCTTAGCTCTGGGACTAGTCTTGATATGCTTGACCAGATGTGGGTTTCATACTGGTGCTGCATATTCCAATAAGGGCCTGAAGTACACGGTGTACAGTGTCTTGAATGACTTCTTACTCAGGTGTCGATAGGTTTGCCAGGAGCCCATATACTGCAGCAGTTATTTAGTTGATGTGCGCCTCAGAGATGTGCCCAGTATTATACTCACCCAAAGATCTTTTCCTTGACTGAGGTTTGCAGCTTTTGGCCCCCTACCCTGTACTCCATCTGCAGTCTTCATGAATTTGCACTTGGTGGGGTTTTCTCAAGGAGCCATTTGTTGGATCAAGGTTGCAGCCTTTCCAGATCCATTTGTAGTTGTACTTGTTCCTCGTCCACTTGAATTCTCGGCATTAGCTTCACATCATCTGCAAACAGGAAAAACTCTGAATCTATACTTTCCATCATGTCATTCACATATAAAAGAAATAGTAACGACAATACGGCTAACCCCTGTGGAACCCCGCTTGTCATAGACGCCCATTCTGACACCTCGTTAGGTACAATAACTCGTTGTTTCCTTCCTGTTAGGTATTCTCTCATCCATTCCTGTTATTCCCTCCTGCTGCTCTAGCTTTTGCACTAATCTCTTAAGCGGAACTGTGACGAAAGTCTTCTTACAGTCTTAGAATATGCAGCCTACCCACCTCTCTCTCTCTCTCTCTCTCTCTCTCTCTCTCTCTCTCTCTCTCTCTCTCTCTCTCTCTCTCTCTCTCTCTCTCTCTCTCTCTCTCTCTCTCTCTCTCTCTCTCCTGTCTTACTTCTGTCATCTTGTTGTAAAACTCCAGTAGGTTAGTGACACAGGATTTCCCTTCCCAGAAACTCTTCTGGTTATCGTGTATAAGCTCGATCCTTTCTAGGTGCTCCACCACTCTTCTCCTGATAAGCTTCTCCATGACTTTGCACTTTATACATATCAGTGATTCTGGTCTGTAGTATAATTCTACCTATCTGTCGCCTTTTTTAAAAACTGAGATTACATTTGCTGTCTTACACACATCAAGTAGTTGCCCTGTTCCAATAGATGTATTGAAGATTGTTGTCAGTGGCACACACAGTGCCTCTGCTTCCTCTCTCAGGACCCATGGAGAGATGTCCGTCCCATCACCTTTCAGGTATCTAGATCACTTCCCAGCTTCTTCACCTCCTCGGTTGTGTGTGTATTGTGTCAGAACGTGTTGGTGTACCATGCCATTTCGGTTTCCTGAAGTGCTTTCTGTCTCCACTGAAAATACTTCCTTAAATCTCATATTGAGCTCTTCACATACTTCTTGGTCGTTTCTTGTGATCTCCTTCCTTTCTCAGCCCAGTTACCTGGTCCTTGACGGTTGTTTTCCTTCTGATGTATCTGTAGCCTTGTGTCAGATTTGGCTTTTGATGTTATGTCATTTTTTAATTGGCGCTGGGCCTTCTCTCTTTATCCATGCATATTCGTTTGTGGCTAATCTACTAATATCCTTATTTTCGTGGGTCCTTTATCTTCCATATGTTTTCCATTCTCTAGTGCACTTAGTTTTGGCCTCTGTACACCTTTGGGTGAACCAAGGGCTCGTTCTGGTCTTCCTATTTTTCTAGTACCCATTTGATCGACACTCTCTTCCGACTCCTGCATTTTGCGGTCACATATTCAATCATTTCATTTACTGTTTTTCCCACCACTTCTCTTTCCCACTGTGCCTCATGCGTAGTCCCCTCCTTTATAGTTTGGCTTCTCACATGCTACTCGTGCTGCTTCCCTCTCCATTTTTAGCTCTACATTGTATTAGAAGCTCAGGACCATGTGATCACTAGCTCTGAAGGGCCTTTCATATGTGATGTCCCTAATGCCCAAGCTACTCAAGGTGAATATGAGGTCCAGCCTTACTGGTTCATCCTCTTATCTCTTTCTGGTAGTGACCCTGACATATTGATGCATGAGGTTTTCCAGTACCAACTCCATCATCTGAGCCCTCCATGTTTCTGGTCCTCTGTGTGGTTCCAGGTTTTCCCAGACAGTCTCCTTGTGATTGAAATTTCCCACAACTAGTAGCTTTGCTCTGTCTATGTGGGCCCTTCTGGCAACCCTCAGCTAGTGTATCAACCATTGTTCTATTGCTCTCCTCATACTCTTGTCTTGGCATCCTGCTATTCAGTGGAGGGTTGTACATCACTGCAATCAACACAATGGGACTCCGAGTATGAAGTGTTCTTATTATGTAATCTTTTGCTTCCCTTTCGTTCCCTCCTTCTAACTCCTCAAAACTCCACTGGTTTTTGATGAACAGTGCAACTTCAAGTCCACCTCTTTTCTCTCTATCTCTCCTTGGCTCTGATATTCGGTTGGAAAGATCTAGTCTGTTATCATTATTGTGAGTATGGTTTCTGTGAGTGCTATGATGTCTGGGGATGCCTCCATAAATCTTTTGTGCCACTCTTCACACATATTCGTTATTCCATTTGCAATGGTGTACATTACCTTCAGCTTCTTTTCCAAAATTTTATTCTGGGGGGTTTTGGTGTGGCTGGGAGAGTGGGAAACCTGGCAGGTTACTATGGGAGGCTTCTGTGTAGGTAGGGATTGTGTCGAGGTGGGTGGGGGTTGTGAGTGTGGAATGTGGTTTGTTTTAGGATGAATTGTTTGGTTGTGGTGATCTATGGGTGGTTCTATGGGTGTTTGTGTTTGCTGGCGCACCTGAATCTTGTTGCTCCTGCCTGTCTCTAGCCTTGCCTCTCTTTCTCGCCCCTTGCGTCTTTGTATCTTCTGTCTCAGGTTCTGTCGTTATGTTCGTGATGTGATCTGTCGGGGTTGAGGTTCACCTGCTTGTATTTTGTTTACTTTAGCAGTGGTTCCTGCTACAGGATCCATGTGTGTGCGCGCGCGTGTGTGTGCACTCACCTAGTTGTGGTTGCAGGGGTTCAGTCACAGCTCCTGGCCCCGCCTCTTCACTGGCCGCTACTCGGTCACTCTACCCGCTCCATGAGCTTTATCATACCTCCTGGATCCTTCTGGATCCTCCTGGATCCTGTGTGTGTGTCTGTGTATACTACTTAGTTGTGGTTGCCGGGGACTAGTCACAGCTCCTGGCCCCGCCTCTTTGCTGGTCGGTGCTAGGTTCACTCTCTCCCTGCTCCATGAGATTTAGCAAACCTCTTCTTAAACTAAGTATGGATCCTGCCTCCACTTCATCTCAGATTGCCAAAATTTTCTGACAATTATATGACCGAAGAAATACTTCCTAACATCTATGTGACACATCTGAGTTTTCAACTTCTACGTGTAACCCTTTGTTGTTGTGTCCCACCTCTGAAACATTCTGTCCCTATCCTCCTTTTCAATTCCTCTCAGTATTTTATATATCGTTATCAGGTTGATTTCTCTTAACATCATCTCGTAGGGTATACCCCTTAGCTACAAGAGTAGTTTGTTGCAAACCTTTGCACTCTCTCTAATTTCTTCACATGCTTATCCAGGTGTGGGTTCCAAACTGGTGCTGCATACTCCAATATGGGTCTGACGTACACGGTGTACAGAGTCTTGAACGATTCCTTACTGAGGTGTCGGAATGCTATTCATAGCAGCCGTTATTTTCTTAATATGCGCCTCAGATGTTCTCGATATTATACGCACTCCTAGTTCCTTTTCCTTGAGTGAGGTTTGCAGTCTTTGCCCCCTTAATCTGTACTGTCTCTGCTCTTACCTAACCTTCATGACTTTGCACGTGTTGCGGTTAAACTCCAGGAGCCAGTTACTGGACCAGGCTTACAGCCTGTCCAGGTTCCATTGTAGTCTCACCTGATCCTCATCCGGTTGAGTTCTCCTCGTTAGCTTCACATTGTCTTCAAACAGTGACACTTCTGAGTCTAAACCTTCCGTCATGTCATTCACATATACCAAAAACAGCACTGGTTTTAGGACTGACCAAGGTGGAACACCACTCGTCACAGGCGCCCACTCTGACACCTCGTCACGTACTAAGACTCGTTGCCTTCCTGTGAGGTATTTTCTGATCCACTGCAGTGCTTTTCCTGTTATACCTGCTTGATCCTCTAGTATTTACACTAATCTCTTGTGAGGAACTGTGTCGACAGCCTTCTTGCAGTCCAGTGAAAGGCACTCAACCCACTCCATTCTCTTTTGTCTTACTTCCGTCAACTTGTTGTAAAACTCCAGTAGATTTGTGACACAGTATTTCCCTTCCCTGAACCCGTGCTGGTTGTGGTGTATAAGCTCATTCCTTTCTCGGTGCTCCACCACTCTTCTCCGATAATCTTTTCCATGACTTTGCATATTATGCAAGTCAGTGACACTGGTCTGTAGTTTAATGCTGCGTGTATGTCTATTCTTAAAAATTGGGAATACATTTGCTGTCTTCTACGAGTCAGGTAGTAGCCCTGTTTCGATAGATGTGTTGAAGATTGTTGTTAGTGGCACACAGCGCCTCTGTTTCCTCTCTCAGGACCCACGGAAAGATGTTGTCCGGACCCACCGCCTTTGAGGTATCTAGTTCAGTTAGCAGCCTCTTCATCTCCTCCTCGGTTGTGTGTATTGTGTCCACCACTTGTTGGTGTACCCCACTATTCCGGCTTCCCGGTATAACAGCCCAAAATATACCCCCCTCCCTAGACTATACCCGAGGTTAAAGTGCACTAACCTGTTTTATAACCCGAGGTGTAAACTGGACTTGCCTAGATTATACTTGGGGTATAAAACAGGCTAGGCATACCCCCTTAGACCTGATTATACCCCTACACACTAAGAAACCTGCCCTATAGAGTTCTGTTTTGAACTCAGTGGTTTGGCTAAACTATCTTAATTTAAATTAAAAAACACACTCAAATATTAAATTTTTATTTTATTTCTCACACTGATGAAGAAACCTTATAACTAAAATACACAATTTTAATTGCTTAAATCAGCTGCATTCTACTATAATGAGGTAACAAAACATATTATTATAATTATATCTAAACACAACATCGAAATGCTCTGACACATTCTCAAGATATAACACATGATGTGTCAAGCTCTGGAGGGTAAATATGGCAGGATACGTTAGCCACTGCACGAGATGACCAACCTTGGTATATACTGCAGTGTCATATCCTATCAAAGTGTCTGTGTCCATGTCTTCACATATTCTTGTACAACATTCTCCATGCATTTCCAGTAATATCACTGACATACAGAATGTTTTTATCTATGAAAAGTGCCCTCCTGTAGCTGGATGATCATGACAGGTCTTCAGAATGCTGGGTACACAGGTTCTGACAAGAACCTCCTTGTCTCCATGGAAGAGAGTTCCACCGTCAGCGTGAAATGCCTTTGCTGTTTGACGAATCTGAGACTTTGCATTCAGACGCTTGGCAGAATCTGGATCATAGATATGCTGAGGATACTTTGAGTCAGCGCTGATGTAGAGGTTCTAAATCTGGTTGTACAGGTTATCATCCATGATAGTTTTTTTTTTTGGGTGAATGTTTGAAAAAATTATGAATAAAACTGAACAATATGCACGCTAATTAGACGAAACGCAGAACAACACCAGCCACAAGCTTCAGGCACAATGACAAAGGCAACAGCAGCTGTATAAATACATAACCTCAGTCTACCCTTTGACGACCTCACATATAGCTTGACCTGACGTCTTGACCTGACATTACATCTTACAGAGAGATAATGCTTTCTTTATTTTTTTTCCTTTGGTCTCTTATTCCGGATTTGCACGACAGTGATCACTTTTCTATTCTTTTCACTTCTACTACGTATTCCCGACCGCCTCGTAGCCCCCGTTGGCAATTTGGACGAGCGAAGTGGGACTTATACTCTGGCCTTACCGCTTTTTGTGGGGTCTCTTCGTCGTCTTCTACTGATGAGCTGGTACACCAGTTTTCGCCCTTAGTTTTGACCTCAGCGTCACGTTCTATTCCTCAAACCTCGAGCAGGCATTCTCAGACATGCGTGTCTTGGTGGTCTACGTGTGCCCGTGCAGTGCGCTTGAAATGCGCTGCATGGGGCCGTTGTCGATATAATCGTCGATATCGTCTTCTGGATTTTAAGAGGGCGAGGACAGTCGCTCGCCGCGTAATACGCTACGCTAAAATGCAATTGTTGGCAAGACTACGTTTCTACCGTTACCTCGAGTTCCGCTGTGTGCGCGGTTTGGAAGCAGGTACGGTTTAGAAAGACACGTGAGAAAACACATTTATTAGATATCGTTTCGGTCGTGGGACCTAGTTCAAGGTGCCAAGACCGAAATGTTTTCAAATAAATATGTCCTAGTGTGTGCTCTCGTATCTTTCTAAACCAATTTGTCGGTATCTATTACTAAGATTCGTACCAAACCTTGACTGAAGAAGCCTAGTGTGAAGGCGAAACGTTGCAACCAATAGTAAAGATACTGTTGTACATGTGTCTTACTCTTGAAAATTCTTTAAATTTCCATTTAATTGTTGCTGGACCCCATTACACTGTTGCAATGAAAAAATACTCCATTGAAATAGCTAGCAAATAGACGACTTAAAAAACTATATCATTAAATAGCCTAGTACCGAAAAATATATTTTTTCCAAACGAATTATTAAAATATTTATGGTAGTCTATCCCAAGAAAAGTGTGAAATATATTATGAGGACGTGTCCTTAATGTAGTCTATCCCAGGGATAGGCTACATATGATATGAGCATATGTCCTTAATGTAGTCTACCCCAGGCATGATATACAATATGCTATGAGCATGTGTCCTTAATTAATGCAGCCCACGACCGACAGACATTACAAGAACAGAAGAGAATTTTTAAATAAAATGAATCTAGCCAATACCACCTTAATTAAGAGAATTGTAACTGGGAGAGATGAGAGAGTAAAACACACTTGTTACGTCTGATGGCTGGAACACTGAGTCTGATGGCTGGAACACTGAGTCTGATGGCTGGAACACTGAGTCTGATGACTGGAACACTGAGTCTGATGACTGGAACACTGAGTCTGATGGCTGGAACACTGAGTCTGATGACTGTAACACTGAGTCTGATGACTGGAACACTGAGTCTGATGGCTGTAACACTGAGTCTGATGACTGGATCACTGAGTCTGATGGCTGGAACACTGAGTCTGATGACTGTAACACTGAGTCTGATGGCTGGAACACTGAGTCTCATGGCTGGAACACTGAGTCTCAGGGAATGCTCACTGCTGACCAACTAATTGCCAAATATTACAAAAAATATTTACCTTTTTTAATGCCAATTTATGGTGTTTTTCTTATTCGACACAGAAAAAATAAAATAAATTCATTAAAATTATTACTGTCTTCTGTCCTTTGGATTTCTATTGAGCCACATAGTTTTTCACATTCATTTTTTTTCTTCCTTTCTACATCTCCCATTCTCTTCCTCGCTGCCTTTTCTAACTCTTCCTATCTTTCCTTCCGTCTCTTTCCTCTTAGCATTTGTTCCCCCTCTCGATTATTCCCTCGCTCACACTTCTGATCCTCTAAATCAATCTATTCTTTCTCAACTCTCTGCTACTCACTCTCTTTCTCACTTCCTGTTCCTCATTTTTCTATACGAGTCACTCTCGTTCTTGCCTTCGCTTATTCTTCGTATTACTCTTTCTCACTAATGCCCGTTTGCTCCCTTTCTCTCCTTATTTCTATATTACTCACGATCTTCTTATCTTATTTTTTTTACTGCTCAAGAAGAAATTTCTCGAGGAACTGGTGGTAATAATTTGTCACAAGTTATATACAGTGATAAATCTAAGCAGGAACCTGCAGTCAGGGCTGCATCTGCCCTTGTTGCCACCTGCCAGTCAGGGCTGCATCTGCCCTTGTTGCCACCTGCCAGTCAGGGCTGCATCTGCCCTTGTTGCCACCTGCCAGTCAGGGCTGCATCTGCCCTTGTTGCCACCTGCCAGTTATGATAGATAAGAATTTTGTTGAGTTAGTAGGAATAGGAATTAACAACTGGGCGTCGACACTGCAAACTGAATTGCTTGCCATCCTAATGGCACCAAAGCTAACTTATGATACTGAGCTTGACTATCATCATTACTGATTGTATAATGACTCCCATAATGACTAACAACATGCTAATTGGAGAAGCCGTGCATAAATGCTCAAAAATCCGGGAAAAAGGAAGTAATGTACAATTGCTATGGCTCCCATCACCCACTGGATTACTCCATGATAATGTTTATATGTTCGCCAAGAAAAGTACCCTGACGGATAATGTAGAATATAACTTCGGTGTATCTTTGTCTAGGATTAGGAATAATATTACGAGAGAAGTAAATAATGAAACTGAATATTATAGGAATGCAGTTAGAAGCCTGAGTAGATCTATAACCCACTATGATAACATGAACGTAGATAAGTATGCTTATGGAGCAACTTGTAATGTGAACAGACTGACTGATGTTGTAGTGGCCAGACTTAGGCTTGGTTACATGTACTTCAGGTAGTTTGGGGGACACACAGATGATGATCAAACCAGCCCTGTGTTCACTATCTTGAACACTATGTGCTTAATTGTCCATTTATTGATGAATATAAAAATAGAAAGTATAACAACATAAGTTGCATATCAAGATATCTTATTAATGAAAATAAGATACTATATTAAGCAAATCTCCTAAATTTGATTGTAACAGATAAGTGAACTGTAGATATAAATCCAGATGGGTATGGGGTCCACAGGGTGGGTATGGGGTCCACAGGATGGGTATGGGGTGCACAATAAACTAGCCACTTCGGTCGCAAAATCTAAAAAATCTAAATCTCTTCGCTCTCACTCTCTTTTTCTTATTATTTCTCATGATTCTGACGCTCTCGTGATTCATGAGAGCGTCAAACAAACCACGGAACGGGTGGGGATTGAACCCATGTCGAGTGAGTCGCGCTGGTCTGGAGTTGAGCTATTCACTTGCTCTGGGGACAAACCCCACCCGTTCTTTCATTTATTTAACACTAACTCTCTCTCTCTCTCTCTCTCTCTCTCTCCCTCTCACTTTCACTCACGTTCGCTCCCACTCCCTCCCTCTCCTGTTTATTTATCCTTCACTCCCCCGCTTTCCTTCCCTTCTTCTCCCTCTCATCATATTTCTCTTTCGCTCACTCTCGTTCTCTTCTCTTCTCTCCAGCGAGAAAATTGGGTTGAGATATATACTCTGCTCCGGCAGAATGTCCTTTGTAAAAGTTGGAAATGATGGAAGGTGTAGCTGGGCGGCTCTGGTGTAGCTGGGCGGCTCTGGTGTAGCTGGGCGGCTCTGGTGTAGCTGGGCGGCTCTGGCCAAGAGCACTTCAACTCTTCCCTTGGTGCAATCTCCACTGTCAACTTTATGGTCATAGTTTACACTGTGTTCACGGGCGTGGCCAGTTGGTCTTGGGGGGAAGAGGGCGGAGGAGAGAAGAAGATGGAGGGATAGAAAGAAAGAGGCAGAACGGAATGGAATAGTAAGAAGGGGTAAGAAGTAAGGAAGAACAAGATGTGAGAGAAAATATTGGGAATGGGACAGAAGGATGGGAAGGAAGACTGGGTGATAATAAGGTAACGAATAGTGGGAAGTGAGAACCAGGTGGAGAGAAAATGAAAGGCATCAGTAAGAACAAGAAATAATGAAGAAGTGAATTTATAAGTGGGAAGGAATAAAAATTAAAGAAAAACCTAAAATACTTTAGATTAGAACTTATGAACTCGACAAAGATGGTGTAAGTAAACGTACTCTGGTATGTTCAAGGTCACGGAGAAAAATATACACAAATAAAGGCTGAATGTACTCATTCACAATTTTGTTTGAACAAAAAAAGTAATTAATTGGTAGCCATTAGAATAAATAAGTGATTGAGTGACTAATTAATTAAAGAAAGAATCGTGTTTAAAATGTACCACGGATAATTAGTTCGCAGTTCAGTTATTTACCTGAATTCTATTTATTGAGACAGTTTATATTCTTGGAATACAAGGAAGAATAAATTCAGCGGGTAAGATCTCTCACTGGTTGCAGTAATTGTTTTTGAAAAATGAAGCTCTTTGATGTCTCTTATTGCTCCATGCTGAAAGAGTTCATATATGGAAAGCTCTCTGATTGGTTGGTGGCGTATGTGTTGCGTATGTGTTGCGTATGTGTTGCGTATGTGTTGCGTATGTGTTGCGTATGTGTTGCGTATGTGTTGCGTATGTGTTGCGTATGTGTTGCGTATGTATAGCTTGCCAAGTGAAGCTTTCTGGTTAGTTAGTTGTAAATATGTTTCTAATGAAAGTTCCCTGACTGGATATTTGCGCCTGATATCAAAAGAGAAATTTACTGGTTAAGTTTGAATAAATGGTTTAAAACACTAACAAGCTGTTGAGACACAAGTGCAACATTTGGGTAACTTTATTCACTGACTGAGTGGCAGCTTATGGGATTACCGTTGTATTACGCAGTCACAAGCACCGCCAAGTAGAAATGACTTTGCGTATTAAATTATGGAAATTATTCTAATTAAAAACGTTTCCCCTAAAAAAATTGTATCATACTCTTAACATGCAGACACACAGAGGTTCAGGTACATGTTAAGAATTTTAGGCAACGAAGGTCAAAGAAACTGACGGAGCTCTAAATATTTTTATACTTAGCAGTTAAACACACACACACACACACACACACACACACACACACACACACACACACACACACACACACACACACACACACACACACACACACACATACACAGGAAGTTGAATAGTCTGGAAAGTGATGTAGTGAAATCTGGAGTCATACATGGTTTTAAGATGAGGTATGATAAAGCTCATGGAACAGGGAGAGAGAGGACCTAGTAGCGATCAGTAAAGAAGCGGGGCTAGGAGTTATGAGTCAGCCCCTGCAACCATAAATAGGTGAGTACACACACACACACACACACAAGTATTCAAGGGAACCAGGGATGGCTGGTCGTAGAAGGTAGCATGGGCAGAAAGGCTCAAGGTCATAATGGAACTAGAGTGAGAGAAAAAGCTAAACAAGTTTTGTGACACAGTGATGGAGAAGATATCTACAGAGAGCAAGAAGTGGGAGTTACAATTTGTAGCTGCTGAGGCAAAGATGCAGAGCCTGGCAAAACAACTGGAAGTGCTGAAGTGGGATATCAAGGTGAGGATCGATCGGATCACGGTGCTGGGAACAGAACCATCAGTAGATAGCAAGGGGACTGAAGGAGGAGAAAGAGCTATGAAGTCACTTAAGTGATATCAGGCCACCGGGGCGTTTGGGAGACAATAAGGGAAACAAGTAAAGAGATGTTTAAATCAGATCCAGAGATATGAAGGGAAAATAAATGGGAGGAGGAGATTGAGGAGTCGCTTATTATTCATGGGTTTCATGAAGTGGAAGGGAGGACCTATGAGAAAAGAAGACAGGGGAAGTAAAAAATATTAAGAACATCATCACTATAACAGGAGAGAAGAATATGACCCGGTTGACAAATTCTCGGAGACTTGGGGACGTATACAAGGGGGAAAAAACGCCGAGTCAAATTGATATTCAAGACAGAAATGGTACGAAACCAGATGCTGCAGCAGAATCAACTGTTAAAAGACCACCAAAAATACCATTGATGTACCTCAACCACGACAGAGCACAAAAAGAATGGAAACAACTGAGAGAGAAGGGAGACACCAGAAGAAGGAAGGGGACACAGGGAAGGCACAGACAGCCAGGCGAATACAGTCTTGAAGAACAACAAACACAGCCTCCCACAGAACCACTCACAAAATACTCTCAACCCTTACCACCACACACCAACCAAACACAATAACCTGAAACAAGTCACACTTCACATCCACAGACCCCACACCACTCATCACTTCTATCATCACCACAGTAGCCTCTCATAATATCCAACACAAGAACGAATAATTGAGGCATCCCTGACATCATAACATTCACAGAGATAAAGCTCACAGTGGTGATAACAGATGCAATCTTCCTGACAGTATATCAGATGAGGAAAGACAATGGAAACAGAAGGAGAGGCGTTGCACTGCTCACCTAGAACAGGTGGAGTGTTCAGGATATGGGAGAACTGGATAGAGAGGAATGAGATGACTACATATTTTGAAAACGTCAGACCGGGAGTCCAACAGTGATTATAGAAGTTCTGTACAACTTGCCACCAAAAAGCAAAAGACCCAAACAAGAGTACGATGAGAGCAACAGAGTGATGGTGGACACACTAGCCAAGGTGGCCAGAAGGGCCCACATGGGCGGGGCAAAGTTACTTATGTGGGAATTTAACGACAAAGAGGCTCACTGGGAAAAACCAGGTACCCATACTGGAGGCGGTGGTGGAAACATCATGAACATGTTAAGGACACAAACAGAGAGAAAGAAGAGGATGGACCAGCAAGGCAGGACCTCGTATAAATGTTGAACAGTTAAGACATACTGGAAATTTCACATAAAAGGCCCCTTGATGCTAGTGATCACGTGTTCGTAAGTTTAGAATACATAGAGAAGAAAGAAAGACAGTAAATGAAATGATGGAACACGTGACCACAAAGTGCATGGAGGCAGAGAAGTTCGTAAAAAGGGCAACTGAAACAATGGAAGACCAAAGTGAGCCCATGGTTTACCAGGAGGCATGGAGAGGCCAAAGCCAAGTCTGCCAAAGTATGTTTAAAATATAGAAGGGAAATGACTCAGGAAAACTAGGAGCAGAGCCAAAGAACAAGAAAAGAATATACATAGATAAGGAGGGAGACCCTGCGGCAATTCGAGAATGACATAGCATCAAAAGTCAAATCTGATCCAAAGTTGTTATATAGTCACATCAGGAGTAAAACAACAGTCAAGGACCAGGTAATCAGTCTGAGGAGAGAGAGAGAGGAGAGAGAGAGAGAGAGAGAGAGAGAGAGAGAGAGAGAGAGAGAGAGAAAGAAGAAGATGAAAGAAATAAAAATAGAATCAACCATGAGGTGTGAAATATACAAAACTAATGTAATCCCAATTTTTAATACAGGAGACAGACAGGCCGCTTTAAAATACAGATCAGTGTTGCTGACATGTATGTAAAGTCATGGGAAAAGAAACAGGCTCATACATGACAACCAAGGAAGGGAAATTATGCATTACAAACCATCTGGAGTTATACAACAAGGTACAGAAATAAAACTGGAAGAAAAGAAAAACATGAGAAGAAAGGAGAGAGAGAGAGAGAGAAAGAGAGAGAGAGAGAGAGAAGAAGAGAGAGAGAGAGAGAGAGAGATGAGAAGAGATGAAATAGATATATAGAGAATATAGAAGAAAATATATAGAGAAAGATATAAATGAGAAATAAGAGAAGAAAAGTAAGAGAGAAGAGAATAGAGAGAAGAAAAGATATTGGAGTACTGCATTTTCATGGAATTTATGAAAACTTTGGACACAGTATCACACTGGAAACTGGTCGAAAAGCTAAGAGCAGACAGGAATAGCAGGGAAAGTTCTGCAGTATATTGATCAGGGAATTCCTGACAGGAAGGAAAAAACATTTGTTGGGATAAGACGACCTAGGTGTCAGAGTAGGCATATGTCTTGAGAGGGGTTCCACAATGGTCAGTACTAGGGCCTGTGCTGTTTGTTGTATATGTGAATGACATGATAGAAGGGATAGATTCAGATGTGTCCCTTTTCGCAGACGATTTGAAACTAATGAGGAGAATACAAGTGGACTTGGAGAAGGTAAGTCTACAAAGGGATAAATGTCTCCTGGAGTATATCCCCAGCAAGTGCAAAGTAATGAATCTTGGCGAGGACAACGAAGACCGCTGACGGAATAAAGCTTAAGACATCAAAAGCTGCAAGACTCACTCAAGAAAAAGGATCTTGTGGTGATCTTCATTTCGAGCTCACATCAACCAAATAACTGCTGCAGCATGTGGACGCCTGCCGAACCTAAAATTTCGACATCTGAGTAAGGAGTCACTAAAGACACTGTACACTGTGTAGGTATGGTCCATATTGGAGTATGCAGCACCAGTCTGGAACCCACATCTGGTGAAACGTGTCAAGAAATTAGAGAAAGTGCAAATGTTTGCAACAAGACTAGTCCCAGAGCAAAGCGGTATGCCCTACGAGGAGAGGTTAAGGGAAATCAACCTGAAGAAACTGAAGGTCAGAAGGTATAGAAGGGACTTATAAAATACTGAGAGGAATTGACAAGGTGGATAGGGACAGAATGTTTCACAGATGGGACACAGCAATAAGGGGTCACAACTGGAAGTTAAAAACTCAGATGAATTACAGGGTGTTAGGAAGTATTTCTTTAGTCATTGAGTTGTCAAGAAGTAGAACAATCTAGACAGTGTTGTAGTGGAGGCAGGATCCATACACAGCTTTAAGAAGAGGTTCCACTTCAGACTGGGGGTCCTAAGATGGTGAGTACAGTGATGTACAACCCTCCACAGAGCAGCAGGAGGCCAAAACAGGAGTACAATGAGAACAACAGAGAAATGGTTGATACACTTGCTGAGGTTACCAGAAGGGCCAACATGGGCAGGGCAAAGTTACTAAGTGTGGGTGATTTCAATCACGCGGAGATTGACTGGGAAAACGTGGAGCCACACTGGGGGACCATAAATGTGGAGGGGTCAAGATGTTATAGGTGCTACTGGAAAACCTCATTCATCAACATGTTAGAGACACTACCAGAGAGAGAGAGCAGAGGATGAATCAGAAAGGCTTGATCTCATTCACTTTGTGTAGATCAGTTTTTGTGGACATCACACATGAAAGGCACCAAGTAGATAGTGATCACGTGTCGTGAGCATCAAATACATTGTAGAGTTAAAAGTAGAAAGGGAAGCAGCACGAGTAGGATGGGGGAGCCAAATTATGAAACAAGGGACTACACAGGTATGAGGAATTTAATGCATGAGAGAGAGAGAGAGAGAGAACTGGTGGGAAAAGCAGCGAATGAAATGATGGAATACGTGGACATAAAATGCAAAGAGACGAAGGAGAGGTTCGTACCTAATAGCAAAAGAATCAATGGGAAGACCGATCTGATGGGTCACCCAAAGTTGTAGAGAGCCCAAAATTAAGTGTGTTAGAGAATGGAAAAAGAATAGAAGACAAAGGACCCAGTAAAATAAGGAGTTTAGCCGAAGAGCAAGAAACGAATATGCACAGATAAGGCAAGATGCCCAGTGGCAGCACAAGAATGACATACCATCGAAAGCCAAATCTGACCCAAAGCTGTTGTACAGCTACATCAGGAGGAAAACAACAGTCAAGGAACAGGTAATCAGGCTGAGGAAGGAAGGAGGGGAGATCACAAGAAACAACAAAGAAGTATGTGAAGAGCTAAACACGAGATTTAAGGAAGTATTTTCAGTGGAGACAGACAGGACTTCAGTAAACCGTAATGGTATGGTACACCAACAGATGCTGAACACAATACACACAACCGAGGAGGAAGCAAAGAGGCTGCTAAGTTAACCAGATACCTCAAAGGCGGTGGGGCAGGACAACATCTCTCCGTGGGTTCTGAGAGAGAGAGGAAACAAGCGCTATCGAAATAGTGTAACTTCCTGAGGTGTGACAGACAGCAAATATAGTCCATATTTTTAAGAAAGGAGACAGGCAGGTAGCATTAAACTACACACCAGTGTCACTGACTTGTATAATATGTAAAGTCATGGTGAAGGGCTATCAGGAAAAGACTGGTGGTACAACTAGAAAGGAATGAGCTTATACACGATAACCAGCACGGATTCAGGGAGGGGAAATCGTGTGTCACAAACCTACTGGAGTTTTAGGAAAAGAAGACAGGAGAAAAAACCATACCACGGGTGGGTTCGAACCCGCGGTCAGAGTCTCAAAACTCCAGACCGTCCCTGGGTTCGAACCACACCCGTGGTATGGTTTATTTGCAATCATGTCATTACGATTTCGTGAGTCAAGACAGGAGAGACAGAGAGGGAGGGGGGTAGACTTCATTTTCGTAGACTGTAAGGTTTTTCACATAGTTCAGCAGAATGAATTAGTGCAAAGCTAGAGGAGCAGGCAGGGATAATAGGAAAGGCATTGCAATGGATCAGAGAATACCTGGAAGGTAAACAATGAGTGACGGTACCTGACGAGGTGTCAGAATGGGCGCCTATGACGATCGGGGTTCCATAACGGTCAGTCCCAGGACCGGTGCTGTTTCTTGTATATGGGAATGACATGATGGAGGAAAAGATTCCGAGGTGCCCCTGTTTGCACACGACGTGAAGCTAATGCGGAGAATTCAAGTGGATGAGGATCAGGTAGAACTACAAAGGGAACTGGACAGGCTGCAAGCCTGGTCAAACAAGTGGCTCCTGAAGTTTAACCCCACCAAATGCAATGTCATGAAGATTGGGGCAGGTCAAAGAAGACCGCAGACAGAGTACAGACTAGGGGGCCAAAGACTGCAAACCTCACTGAAGGAAAAGATCTTGGGGTGAGAATAATACCGAGCACATCTCCTGAGGCGCACATCAACAAAATAACTACAGCAGCATATGGGCTCCTGGCAAACCTAAGAACAGCGTTTCGACACCTTAGCAAGGAATCGTTCAAGACTATACGGCGTGTACGTCCCGCCCATATTGGAGTATGCAGCACCAGTATGGAATCCACATCACTAAGGGAGGCAGGATCCATACATAGCTTAAAGAAAAGATACGATTAAATTCATGGAGGAGGGAGAGAGTGGACCTAGCAGTGACCAGCGAATAGGTGGAGCCAGGAGCTATGACTTGACCCCTGCAACCACAACTAGGTGAGTTCAGCTAAATGAGTACACACACACACACACACACACACACACACACACAAGTAGAGGAGGCAGGAACCATACATAGTTTTAAGACGAGGATTGATAAAGCTGATGGAACAGGGAGAGAGAGGACCTAGTAGCAATCAGTGAAGAGGCGGGGTCAGGAGCTATGACTCGATCCCTGCAACCACAAATAGGTGAGTACAAATAGGTAAGTACACACACACACACACACGTGCGTCCCCCCAAAAATCTTCCAGCATAATAAACACAAGGTATGTAAGGACAATATAAGAGAAGGTATGAGAGGCGTGGGAGCAGGATGAGTGGCCACAAATGGAAAGCAAACACTTGACCCAGGTAATGACGGAACTTTGTCAGTGTAAGTGAAACACTTCCTCAGTGTGAGGGAAGTGAAGGAGTTGAACACTTCCTCAGTGTGAAGGAAGTGAAACACTTTAGAAGCTGGAATTGTGTCCTCCACAAACACACACACAACTGTGTACGTAAACACGCACACGCAAATATACATGAGCACATAAACACGGACACACAGATGCATATGAGAAAATACACACAGACAACTGTACACATAAACAAAGACTTGCATACAGATAAACACACATCATAAAAGATTTAAAATGGAATAATTAGAAAAGGAATATAACAAAAATAAATTATTTTGTAAATAACATGACAACATTATAACTAGAAAACATTCAAAGTTATACTAAAAACATGATATATAATATGTATACATAACACAGGAAAGGAAAAGCGTCGTATACAGATTCACATTCAAATTAAAATTTTTATTTTTTTTATTTCTTTGCAAGTTTACAATGTGACTGACATGTTGTAGGGAGTCCTATTTACAAAGATAGTTTACAGTGTGTAATTACAATATTGATATGCAGTGCCAAGAGCCACTATCATGCCTAGGCATTACGGGCTGACTAAACTTAATGGCTTACAGACTACTTAATACTAGACAAATAGATCATAGTTTGTTAAAGTTGTACATCTGTTTGTATATATAACAAACAGTAAAATGTCTCAAATTACAATATGGGAATACTACAATGGGCCATGTTGAAAGTAGTTTACAATATGAGATTGTTACAACTGAGTATAAGTCAGAACAATTTTGTGCAGGTATTGATTTTTTACAATATAGTATTGAGTAATATAATGAACTTCGAGCATCTATTTTTGAAGTTTTGAAATTTAGGTGAGTGCCACTGTGATCCTTAGCACAGTATGTGGAAATGGAGGTGAATTTGAAAGCAGCTTGAATGCTGATTAGTTTTGGGTGAGTAGGTGATTTCTAAGAAGAGTGTTGAACTAAAGGAATCCTTTAGTGCTCTCTGGCAGTGAGTTCCAAATCTTAGGGCCCTTTATGTGCATAGCATTATTACCTAGTGAGAGATGGACACGATGGATATCAATGAGTGATCTGTGTCTTGTATTATGGTTGTGTGTTGTGTTGCAGTTATCAAGGAGGGTTTATATTAGAGTGCAGTGTCCTATGTATGTAGTAGGCACAATAAAAAAAAGTGTTTTGTATACTGAGTGGCGGAGGATGCTGTCTCGAGTTGGAATTTGTTATTAATAGGACTGCTGTTTTTTTCTTATTAATACAATGCAGACGGTAATGAAGGAATTCCTGGCTGATTTATCAATACATTTAGAGTAAAAACCATAACTGAGTATTCAAGGTGTTTTGTGAGACACTGCACGTCACTGACACCAGAAGTAACTGACATCAGACATGACTGATATTAGAAGTGACTGACATCAGACATGACTGATATTAGAAGTGACTGGCGCCAGTGGTAACTTTCACCAGATTGCTGTTAGATACACCGGCAGTGTCCTGGCCCGGGTCTTGTCCATGTGGTGACCCGGCAGTGTCCTGGACCGGGTCTTGTCCATGTGGTGACAAGGCAAGTGTCCTGGCCCGGGTCTTGTCCATGTGGTGACCCGGCAGTGTCCTGGTCCGGGTCTTGTCCATGTGGTGACCCGGCAGTTTCCTGGCCCGGGTCTTGTCCATTGGTGACCCGGCAGTGTCCTGGCCCGGGTCTTGTCCATGTGGTGACCCGGCAGTGTCCTGGCCCGGGTCTTGTCCATGTGGTGACCCGGCAGTGTCCTGGCCCGGGTCTTGTCCATGTGGTGACCCGGCAGTGTCCTGGCCCGGGTCTTGTCCATGTGGTGACCCGGCAGTGTCCTGGCCCGGGTCTTGTCCATGTGGTGACCCGGCAGTGTCCTGGCCCGGGTCTTGTCCATGTGGTGACCCGGCAGCGTCGAGTGTCTTGAGAAGTGACTAGAACCAGTGGTAACTTTGTAACTTTCACTAAAGTTTCCTGGAACTGGATGTGACTGCCATCAGAGGTGACAGTGACAGTGCTTGACAAATAATGACTGGAAACTTTGAAGATACATTATAAAGATAGGTGACTGTAAGAGCAAGTTACTGTCACAGGGAGAAACAATAGAACTAACGTAGATCCATGACAGTTGCAGACGGTAACAATGTGTCTTCTCTCTAAAAAAAAATTACTACCTTAATATAGTAAGGGAAAAATAAGAGCTTAAGTTTCCCGTCGCTCCAGTCCTAGCCAATAATAATAATACTCTGGAGAGTGAGTCTGCTACCATGGTTGGATTGCTTAATATATGCTTGCTAGTATTATTGCAGACCCATCTCATTAAGCGCGTGTTCCTATTATGCATGGAGTTCAGGTATATTAGGCGATTGTGGTCGCTGTACACCTGAACCACTTATGGTCAGGATGACATTTACACAGCCCCGATGGCATGGTGGCTAGCGCTCTTGCTTCACGCACAGAGGGCCCGGGTTCAATTCCCAGCGGGGCCGAAACATTTCGAAGTGTTTCGTTACACACACACACACACACACACACATACAACAGGCCTAGTGTCTAATCGACATGTGCCTAGGACAAAATGGTAACTAACATGTAAGTGCTCAAGTGCCATAACCAGAGCCAAGGGGCCTGTATTTTTTTAGCCTTTGAGTAGGCTTGATGACGTAGCTTCAGGTTGGTAGAGAAGTTATGGCACAGGATCAAGGATTCCAGTTCCCATACCACAGACAACATCTTGTAAAAGAAAAGAACGTGAATAATACTTCCAAGAAAACAATCAACACGTTTTAGTCAACACAAGAATGGAAACAGTCAATACACTACAGCAATTAGTTAACACAGTACTACCAAGCAAAGAGTCAACACACTACTTCCGAGCAAACAGTGAATACAGTACTACCAAGTAAACAGTTAATACAGTACTACCAAGCAAACAGTGAATACAGTACTACCAAGCAAACAGTGAATACAGTACTACCAAGCAAACAGTGAATACAGTACTACCAAGCAAACAGTGAATACAGTACTACCAAGCAAACAGTTAATTCAGTACTACCAAGCAAACAGTGAATACAGTACTACCAAGCAAACAGTGAATACAGTACTACCAAGCAAACAGTGAATACAGTACTACCAAGCAAACAGTTAATTCAGTACTACCAAGCAAACAGTGAATACAGTACTACCAAGCAAACAGTGAATACAGTACTACAAAGCAAACAGTTAATACAGTACTACCAAGCAAACAGTGAATACAGTACTACCAAGCACAGAGTCAACACAGTACTGCCAAGCAAACAGTGAATACAGTACTACCCAGAAAATAGTCAACACAGTACTACCAAGCAAACAGTGAATACAGTACTACAAAGCAAACAGTTAATACAGTACTACCAAGCAAACAGTAACACAGTACTACCAAGCACAGAGTCAAAAACTGGTACTACCAAGCAAACAGTGAATACAGTACTACCACAAACAGTGAATACAGTACTACAACAAACAGTGAATACAGTACTACCAAGCAAACAGTTAATTCAGTACTACCACAAACAGTTAATTCAGTACTACCAAGCAAACAGTGAATACAGTACTACCAAGCAAACAGTGAATACAGTACTACAAAGCAAACAGTTAATACAGTACTACCAAGCAAACAGTGAATACAGTACTACCCAGAAAATAGTCAACACAGTACTACCAAGCAAACAGTTAATGCAGTATTTCGGTTAGTCGACTACCTCAAGCAACGGTGTAAACATAACAACGTACCAGTCAACAACTTCTAAAAGTAATAGTCTAAGCGAGCACTCTCCATCAAACACTTGGTGTTTACACACAGTATTCTAGCCGGCCACCGCTGCCATCAAACACTTGGTGTTTACACACAGTATTCTAGCCGGCCACCGCTGCCATCAAACACTCGGTGTTTACACACAGTATTCTAGCCGGCCACCGCTGCCATCAAACACTTGGTGTTTACACACAGTATTCTAGCCGGCCACCGCTGCCATCAAACACGGTGTTTCACACAGTATTCTAGCCGCCACCGCTGCCATCAAACACTTGTTGTTTACACAGTATTCTAGCCGGCCACCGCTGCCATCAAACACTTGGTGTTTACACACAGTATTCTAGCCGGCCACCGCTGCCATCAAACACTGGTGTTTACACACAGTATTCTAGCCGGCCACCGCTGCCATCAAACACTTGGTGTTTACACACAGTATTCTAGCCGGCCACCGCTGCCATCAAACACTTGGTGTTTACACACAGTATTCTAGCCGGCCACCGCTGCCATCAAACACTTGGTGTTTACACACAGTATTCTAGCCGGCCACCGCTGCCATCAAACACTTGGTGTTTACACACAGTATTCTAGCCGGCCACCGCTGCCATCAAACACTCGGTGTTTACATACAGTATTCTAGCTGGCCACCGCTGCCATCAAACACTCGGTGTTTACACACAGTATTCTAGCCGGCCACCGCTGCCATCAAACACTTGGTGTTTACATACAGTATTCTAGCCGGCCACCGCTGCCATCAAACACTTGGTGTTTACACACAGTATTCTAGCCGGCCACCGCTGCCATCAAACACTTGGTGTTTACATACAGTATTCTAGCTGGCCACCGCTGCCATCAAACACTCGCTGTTTACACACAGTATTCTAACCGGCCACCGCTGCCATCAAACACTTGGTGTTTACACACAGTATTCTAGCCGGCCACCGCTGCAATCAAACACTCGGTGTTTACACACAGTATTCTAGCCGGACACCGCTGCCATCAAACACTTGGTGTTTACACACAGTATTCTAGCCGGCCACCGCTGCCATCAAACACTTGGTGTTTACACACAGTATTCTAGCCGGCCACCGCTGCCATCAAACACTCGGTGTTTACACACAGTATTCTAGCCGGCCACCGCTGCCATCAAACACTTGGTGTTTACACACAGTATTCTAGCCGGCCACCGCTGCCATCAAACACTTGGTGTTTACATACAGTATTCTAGCCGGCCACCGCTGCCATCAAACACTCGGTGTTTACACACAGTATTCTAGCCGGCCACCGCTGCCATCAAACACTCGGTGTTTACACACAGTATTCTAGCCGGCCACCGCTGCCATCAAACACTCGGTGTTTACACACAGTATTCTAGCCGGCCACCGCTGCCATTAAACACTCGGTGTTTACACACAGTATTCTAGCCGGCCACCGCTGCCATCAGTCAGAAAATAATAATGTATGTGTGAACAAAAACACGGATTTCCCGAAGGTGTTTTACAAATGCGATCATGAAATATGAAATAAAATTGGGTCATTTGGTAAGGGAAAAAGCAGGCAAATGGATATTCAATTTTCAGACGAAAATACCACAAAGAATAGTAGCAAGCGAAGCAGAATCTAGATATGTAACGGCTTGACAAAGCTCTTGGAGAGCGAAACGTTGCCACAAAAAAAATGTCACATTAGTTGCACTTGTGTCCTTTTACTTAAAAGAATTTAGATATACAGAATTTATATCCACCTCCATAGAGCCCTATCGCATTTACTGTTTTTTTTATCCTGATAACATATACAGATACAAACAAGAGCCACAATTTTGCAACATCATTTGCAGATATGAATATAAGCATGAAATCTCTCTCAGTACAAGACAAGAAAAAATTGCTAGAGAATATAAACAAAGTCTTCCATGGGAGAGTACAACACACCATGTTGTGGAATGGTAATAGATTCCAACAGCTCAGAATTGGAGAAAGTGTGGAATCCAAAATGTCATTGTGTACAATGCCGAGGAGGACCACCTAACAGAACGAAAGGTAGGTGTGAAAGACCTTGGTGTAATAATGTCAGCTGATCTATCATTATGGGAACACAGTAAGGCAAATGTTGCGAAAACTTGAAAAGTGAATGAACAATTAGAAATGTTCAGTTATATTGTCAATGGTGCCAATATCTGAACAACTTGTGCTCTCGCCTGGAGTGCTGTTCAGCAGTGACGGTTCCTCTCAGGACAGAAGACATATCGATTTGAGGCAGAAACAGACCCATTTACTTCCCTCATACTGACAAAATACAAATAAACAGCACGCTTCGGTCCGATTTAAAAAAATATCAAGTCACACAAAGTCGCAAGTTTCAATCTCGTAAATGAGCGTTATTTATATATTCTTCCAGCCACGGAATTATGACATTTTCTTCTCATAATGTCAATAAACTATTTGACTACAGGATCGCATAAAAGTACTGAATATGCATTCTCTGGAGAGGAATGGAGAGAGAATCATGGTAACATATATACAAGGATGAAACTGGATGGCCTACTTCCAAACCTATACCTTACAAAAAAAAAAATGTCTTAGAGAGAGAGAGAGATATATGGAATTGTAAAATAAACCCAGTTGACACAGGGGCGCCCAGAACACACTGTGACGTCTCTGTATCAACATGCGTGGGCATAGACTGTTCAATATACTACCAGAAGGCACCTGTAAAACTGCACGAGCAGGTGCAGAAGTCTTGAAGAGGAGACTCTAATGGGCTCTAATGGATATGAGTATCAGCCAACAGTAAAAGCTTGCTTGACTAGGCGAGCACCAGACAAGCCATGGCACAAGCCAGTCTGCAGGAGTAACAACACTTCTGATATCGGTCACATATCATACTTATGTCACAGGCCTCCTACATGTGTTGGGATAGCCGTCATGAGTAAGATATCATTTATATGTGAAGATATTCTTTGTGTGTTTGAATATCAATCGTGTGTCAATGAATCTGTCGTATTCTAGGATATTTTTAATTTATTTAAGATAGAGATATATTTCAAGTGACAGTGTATCAGAATAGCAATTGCACCTGTGATACCCACGTGTAACAGGACAATCATTATGTTAGGATATCCTACACATGTCAGGATATCTATGTGTCACTATATCCTTAATTTATGTTGATATATTTTAATGCACCAGAATATATTTCGTGTGTCTTGATATCGTTCAAGTGTCAGACAATCCCTCGTGTGCCAGGATGTCAGCTCATGTGTGTCACATTAGTGCTCACATATCAAGATATCTTTCTTGCGTCAGGGTATCCTCCATGTGTTGTGATATCCTTCAAGTTTCAAGCACCAATATGTGTGAGGGTATCCTTCACGTGTCAGGATATTCTTCGTGTATGTGGGTTAGGATATACATCATATATCAGGATATCCTTTAAGCTTCACGATATCAACCCTGGCAGTGAGGCGCTCCAGTATCCTGGATGAGCGACATTGCTAACTGGTGATTACAAGCTTGAGTCGCCTGACTTAATTTTAATCTCATATGATCCATCATATTAGTAGTGAGTCCTGTCTGGGATTTCGCCATTACTGTGTCAAGGAACGTGATGCATTACTGTGTCTAGGTATGTGATACAGTACTGTGTCTAGGTATGTGATACATTACTGTGATAATAACCACTTTTTACATATTGTAAATATCTTGGTGAAAGGAATATATGAGTAACTAAAAATTAGCGTCTTGTGTTTGCCTTATCCTTTATTTACTGAGTTATTCTTTGTGGTGAGACTTAAATCACAACCAGGTACAAAAGGCCTTAAATTGAGCTCCTGTGTTCGTAATTTGCACTGATATAGTTCTCCATAAAGACGAGTTGCTCGTGTATTGAAGGCTGCTGGGCACCTCCAATAAAGTACAGTGGTACCCCGGATTTCGTTAATAAATCGTTCCAGAAGGCTGTTCGAGTGCCGTTACCGAACGATTTTGTTCCCATTAGGACAAATGTAAATTAGATTAGTCCGCTTCAGACCTCTAAAAATACACTTACATAATTGTTCGAGTTGGGAGCAGTACGAATTCCGGGGTACCACTGTATTTTATTACAACGAGAAATATCAGACATATCAGGCTGATACAGGCAAAATTTCTCCACTATATTAAAAATTAATCCACAACCAAACACTACATTAAATTTTATTCAAATTTATTATTATTATAGCGCAGTCGGTTATGTATTTGTAAATTGTAACACAAAGAAGAATTGGACTGCGGAAGCCACTGGTTGGCGAAAGGTTTCCACAATATACTCAAGTTTTGCATTATTGTCTAAATGATCAACCTGTTGGTTGTCAGGCACATCTTGGGATCTTGATACAGTTAACTCTGCTCTTACCCAGCCTAAAGACATGATCTACTTCCACCTGTGGATGTGTCCCAGGTGACGCCTCCTACGTCTGCTTCTCCTCACGTGACTGCAGTATATAAGGTCCTTCTCTGCTCATATCCAGTACTCCTAACAAAATTGATGGACTGATTATATCGACTCCAGACTGAGGGACTGATTACCTTAAACTCTTGAGCTTCATTCTTCTTTGTATTGGACTGAAGGAACCACTGGCTAGCGAAATTTTACCAAATTATGTTTGTTGAAAAAGTAATCAAACTGTTTACACAACCATTTTTATTTATTTGGCTTACAATATGCAAACTTACCATAATAAACTAATAGGAAGAAATAAAGGTGCATGTTTGTCAATCATACTTGACCTATGTAGCACCTCAGTGCACGAACTCAGCACAAAGGTGACACCAATGAGGTATCAGATAGGTCCACAAATAAAACACCAAATTAGCACCTACGAACACCAAATTAGTGCACGAATGAGCCATCGGGAGAGAGAGAGTTTTAGAGCCTTCAAGCCCTGAGGGATATGAGTGGCCTTCCTCTTTTATGCAAGGCCAATATTGGCTCCACTCTGAGTTCAGGGAGATGTGAGCTTCTACACAACAAGACGGGCAGCAAGTAGCAACTACACTCTGACTGTACCCTTCTCCAGAACATCACTTCGTCTACGATCATCTACTCCTAGGATCACTCAGGTCTGGAACATGTTCGTACAGCATAAAGACATCAACGAAATGAAGTCAGTTGACCCAGTGATATCGCAGGTCCACAGATCGCTTAAACTTCACCTGTTCGTTGTCTGTATATCTCTTAACACTAATAGAAGCTTTAAAATGAGCTGATGTAGGTAACAGCTATTAGCTTGTAAATAAAGTTAAGAACCCTTAAGCTAACGTTGTTAAACCCCGAGTAAAAAAGAGATAGATAGAAAGATAGATAGATCGATAGATAGATAGATAGATAGATAGATAGAGAGAGAGAGAGAGAGAGAGAGAGAGAGAGAGAGAGAGAGAGAGAGAGAGAGAGAGAGAGAGAGAGAGAGAGAGAGAGAGAGAGAGAGAGAGAGAGAGAGAGAGAGAGAGAGAGAGAGAGAGAGAGAGAGAGAGAGAGAGAGAGAGAGAGAGAGAGAGAGAGAGAGAGAGAGAGAGAGAGAGAGAGAGAGAGAAGAGAGAGAGAGAGAGAGGAGAGAAGAGCACAGTTAGAGGCAGAACAGTAGTGAGATCAAGACATACCAGTAATTGTAGAGCAGAATATGCAAATTGCCTTTTAGATGAGCAAGACTTGCATTCAATTTACAGCGATCAGCTGTACAGCAGCTACCCAGTGGCTGTACAGCAGCTACCCAGTGGCTGTACAGCAGCTACCCAGTGGCTGTACTGCAGCTACCCAGTGGCTGTACTGCAGCTACCCAGTGGCTGTACTGCAGCTACCCAGTGGCTGTACTGCAGCTACCCAGTGGCTGTACTGCAGCTACCCAGTGGCTGTACTGCAGCTACCCAGTGGCTGTACAGCAGCTACCCAGTGGCTGTACTGCAGCTACCCAGTGGCTGTACAGCAGCTACCCAGTGGCTGTACTGCAGCTACCCAGTGGCTGTACTGCAGCTACCCAGTGGCTGTACTGCAGCTACCCAGTGGCTGTACTGCAGCTACCCAGTGGCTGTACTACAGCTACCCAGTGGCTGTACTGCAGCTACCCAGTGGCTGTACTGCAGCTACCCAGTGGCTGTACTGCAGCTACCCAGTGGCTGTACTGCAGCTACCCAGTGGCTGTACAGCAGCTACCCAGTGGCTGTACAGCAGCTACCCAGTGGCTGTACTGCAGCTACCCAGTGGCTGTACTGCAGCTACCCAGTGGCTGTACTGCAGCTACCCAGTGACTGTACTGCAGCTACCCCGTGGCTTTACAGCAGCTACCCAGTGGCTGTACTGCAGCTACCCAGTGGCTGTACAGCAGCTACCCAGTGGCTGTACAGCAGCTACCCAGTGGCTGTACTGCAGCTACCCAGTGGCTGTACTGCAGCTACCCAGTGGCTGTACTGCAGCTACCCAGTGGCTGTACAGCAGCTACCCAGTGGCTGTACAGCAGCTACCCAGTGGCTGTACTGCAGCTACCCAGTGGCTGTACAGCAGCTACCCAGTGGCTGTACAGCAGCTACACAGTGGCTGTACTGCAGCTACCCAGTGACTGTACTGCAGCTACCCAGTGGCTGTACAGCAGCTACCCAGTGGCTGTACAGCAGCTACCCAGTGGCTGTACTGCAGCTACCCAGTGGCTGTACTGCAGCTACCCAGTGGCTGTACAGCAGCTACCCAGTGGCTGTACAGCAGCTACTCAGTAGCTGTACAGCAGATACCCAGTGGCTGTACAGCAGCTACCCAGTGGCTGTACATCAGCTACCCAGTGGCTGTACAGCAGCTACCCAGTGGCTGTACTGCAGCTACCCAGTGGCTGTACTGCAGCTACCCAGTGGCTGTACTGCAGCTATTTAGTGGCTGTACTGCAGCTACCCAGTGACTGTACTGCAGCTACCCAGTAGCTGTACTGCAGCTACCCAGTGGCTGTACTGCAGCTATCCAGTGGCTGTACTGCAGCTACCCAGTGGCTGTACTGCAGCTACCCAGTGACTGTACTGCAGCTACCCCGTGGCTTTACAGCAGCTACCCAGTGGCTGTACAGCAGCTACCCAGTGGCTGTACAGCAGCTACCCAGTGGCTGTACAGCAGCTACCCAGTGGCTGTACAGCAGCTACCCAGTGGCTGTACAGCAGCTACCCAGTGGCTGTACTGCAGCTACCCAGTGGCTGTACTGCAGCTACCCAGTGGCTGTACTGCAGCTATCCAGTGGCTGTACTGCAGCTACCCAGTGGCTGTACTGCAGCTACCCCGTGGCTGTACAGCAGCTACCCCGTGGCTGTTGAGAATGCGGTCCCACGGTCATCGCAGTTTCAGGCAAACATAACCTAGAACATTTTAGTGTAAAAACGTAGAGAAATTAATTAATAAAATCAAGAAAAGATATAAATGAAGTGTGACGGAGCTGATTTCAGGTGTGTTACCACTTTCATCCCCAACTATGTTGAAAACAAGCTGAAATAAATAACAAAAATAACAAAGCATACCACGGATGGGGTTCGATCCCGAGGTCAGAGTTTTGAGACTCTCTGACCGTGGGTTCCAACTCCACCCGTGGTATGGTTTGTTTGCAATCGTGTCATTACGATTTGGTGAGTCAAAAATAACAAAAAAAAGGCACAATACCGTGACTGGAACAATACACAAATACACAAATATAAATATAAATATTTTTTTTGGACACGGTATCATAAAAACTAATATTTATTTATTTCTCTGAGACTGATTATATTTTGAGATGTTTCTTCACTTTTCTCTCGACGTCACATCGTCACGTCAAGATAAAATACGTAAAGGGAAAATCCTTAAATAATATTTTCATGTGAACTATAGCGGAGTTTTCAATGTGCAGCCACTGGAGTGTTGACAATGGTATTTCAATTATTTTATTGTCATTCATGCGAAATAATAGTATTTCTATTTCAGATTTTGGCATTTAGCAATCACGTTTCAACATTTTTTTTTTTTTTGGCTAGATCCTTTATCCACAATACTCTGTAATATTTCAGGTTGCGTTTGGAAACACACAAAAAAAATCAGATTCATCTGCACTATATTTTTTCTGCTGATCTAGGGTACATTGTATTGCAATCATGCATTGTGGTACATGATACTGTATTTGTCTGCAATAAATTATGGCATCCTATGTTGTAAGACAGAATCCGTCTAGTGAATCTAGTCTCTATTACCTAAAACAACTTTTATGGGTTCTTTACCATCTTAAAGCCGCGTTCTTCACCATAAATTTTCTCGAATTTAAATATGATTCAACAACAATGGAAAGATTCAGCTCGATACAATGTGCCCAAAAATGCATAATTGTCATAAACACTTGATAAAATTACACAAGTAATTATTTTTATAAAGTTGCTTAATATTGATATAGGAATAGTTTACATTTTTGGCATATGTTATAGAAAGCTTGGCATATGTTATAGAAAGCTTGGTATACGTTATAGAAAGCTTGGTATACGTTATAGAGAGCTTATCATACGTCATAGAAAGCTTGGCACACGTTATAGAAAGTCCCCTAGTTATGCAGAACATTTCGGGAAGTCTTACGATTAACTTATAACTACAAACATTTGTAAGATTCAGTTGGTTTATTACATAAGAACATAAGAAAGAAGGAACACTGCAGCAGGCCTATTGGCCCATGCGAGGCAAGTCCAAGTCTCCAACGACTTAAGCCAATGCCCGGACCCAGCCAGGTCAGGTTACATTCACTTAAGGAAGGAGCACTGCATCTGACCTAGTAGCACAAGCTAGTCAGGACCAATTCACACCCAACCGCACCCACTCATATAATTGTCCAGCCGACCACCTGGTCAGGTCACTTCCACTTAAGGAATTAGTACAGGTCAGGTTATATTCACTTAAGGAAGGAGCACTGCATCTGACCTAGTACAAGCTAGTCAGGTCAAAACTCACACCCATCCACACCCACCCATGTATTTATCTAACCTATTTTTAAAACTACACAACGTCTTAGCATCTATGACGGTACTCGGGAGTTTGTTCCACTCATCCACAACTCTATTACCAAACCAATGCTTTCCTATATCCTTCCTGAATCTGAACTTTTCCAACTTGAAACCATTGCTGCGAGTCCTGTCTTGGTTGGATATTTTCAGCACGCTATTTACATCCCCTTGTTTATTCCTGTTTTCCATTTGTACACCTCAATCATATCCCCCATCTACGCCTTTCTAGAGGGTGCAGATTCAGGGCCCTCAGTCTATCCTCAGGGAAGATTTCTGATACAAGGGATCAACTTTGTCATCCTCCTTTGTACGTTTTCCAGTGCATTTATATCCATTCTGTAATACGGTGACCAGAACTGTGCAGCATAATCTAAATGAGGCCTAACTAAAGATATATAGAGTTGAAGAACAACCTGAGGACTTCTGTTATTTATACTTTTGATATGAATCCAAGGATTCTGTTAGCTTTATTGCGAACACTTATGCACTGTTGTCTAGGCTTCAGATTACTACTAACCAGAACTCCTAAATCCTTTTCGCAATTACAAGTAATAAGATCTATATTATTCAGCTTATATGTGGCATGGTTATTGTCCTGCCCAACATTTAGAACTTTGCATTTGTTTACATTAAACTGCATCTGCCACTTCTCCGACCACTGCATCAGTCTATTCAAATCATCCTGAAGTGCTCTAATGTCCTCATTTGAATGAATTGGACGGCCTATTTTGGTGTCATCAGCAAATTTACTTATGCTACTATTTATTCCCTCATCTATGTCGTTTATGTAAATTGAAACAACAGGGGCCCAAACTGACCCCTGTGGAACACCGCTTGAGACGCGCCCCCATTCTGATTTCTCTCCATTTATGCAAACTCTCTGCCGCCTATTAGTCAACCATGCCTCTACCCAGGGAAAAATTTCTCCTCCTATTCCGTGTCCTTAAGTTTCCTCAGTAGCCTCTGATGTGAACTTTATCGAAAGCCTTACTGAAGTCCATATACACAATATCATATTCATTACCATGATCTACCTCCTCAAACACCTTAGTGAAAAAGTTAGTAAATTCGTAAGACATGAACGCCCCTTTGTAAAACCGTGTTGAGATTCATTAATCAATTTATGCTTTTCAAGATGGTTACGAATTGCCTCGGCAATTATTGATTCCATAAATTTACCAACTATGGAGGTAAGGCTTATTGGTCTATAGTTCGAAGCTAAGGACCTGTCACCTGCCTTGTAAATAGGTATTACATTTGCCCTTTTCCACTTGTCTGGCACTATACCAGTTTGTAGTGATATATTGAAAAGATTTGCCAAAGGTTTGCTAAGTTCCTCTTTACATTCCTTTAAAACTCTTGCAAACAGTTCATCAGGCCTGGGATTTGTTAGGTTTTAATTTCTCTATTTGTCTGAGGACCATGTCACTGTTACCCCAATCGAGCATAGTCTGTTATCTTCCAGTTCTACATAATTTATTATTTCTGGAATTCTGCTAGTATCTTCCTGAGTAAAAACTGAGAGGAAGTAAGTATTGAAAATTTCACACATATCCTTATTTAATGCTAAAGTTTCCATTAACTAACAATTTGGATGTGACTACGAAATTTACAAAGTTTTGTAACAGAGGCAACAGTCACTAAATTTGATGTTTTGTTAATGATTCATTTAAACCTGCGCAGAGGCAGGTTCCTGGCACAATATATCTTGTTGGATCGTAACCTGTGCATCATCTGTCAGGGATTGACTTACTAAGTATAGCCTCAGTAATTGTAATAGCTTATTAGTGTGACTTTGTTCTGAGATCTTTCGACAAATAGTGTGCTGGTTATTGTGACTGATTTCATTACTAGGTGGTCATCATCTCTTGTAATTCAGTGATTGAATTACAGTTATAGTAGTGAAGGTACAGTGTATCAGAGCGCCTTAGTTATGTTCGTATGTCCAGACTCACGATATCGTAATAATAACATTGTAAGCAAATCTGGGAACGAATGGGCTTAAACTCTTGGCAAGATTTAGGATTCACTGTCATGGGTTCAGTCTTCACCTGTCCCGTGATTCAAATGTCTGGTGGGACAATACTGAGTTAGAATACTAATGAGTTATTCTCATGACATTTTATTATTACTGACGCTTGGATAATATAAATTCCTCAATGTATATCTTCTTACATTTTTTTCATCTCTGTATAAGCATTTCATATAAAATCCTAAATGAATCTTTGTTTTTGATGTAACTTGAATTCTTCCTCATTTGATTAAAGTTGATGTCTGATTACACTGTCTATAATCACACTTATGTTAATCGAATAATTTTAAGAACGATGAAACAGGCGCCTATCAGACGGAAGTAATTACTAATTTTCTGATGAAACGTTATCTATCAATTCCTCAAAATATTGACAATAATTACTCGTACCACCACCACCACCACCACCACCACCACAACCACCACAACCATCACACAATTTATGCCTCAGCCGCAGTACTTATCACAACACCAACAATTAAAATTACCACCACAATACCTACCACAATACCACTACAATACCACCACAATACCTACTCACATCACCTACCATCATACTTACACAATACCGACCACCACACCTATCCTAAATTCTCACACAACAAAGGCTATGCAGTATTTATCAGTACCACACTGACGAGCATCAACGTACACCACAACTACATTATATATAAATAAATGATCAATACCGAGAAGTCTACGTAGAACACATGCAACAGTTAGTAGATTTATTCCAACAGGTTTCACAGTAACTTCCCAGTCGAATAGGGAACAGAGATGTCATGTACTGACTACATCACCAGACATCACTACTGCTTCACTGCTGCCCTGTATTTGACTGAAGGATTTCTTCACATCCCTTATTTTTCCCTTCCTCTTTTTTACAACTCGTTCTTGTACCTTTTCAAGGGAGGTTAATATTTACTTCTAAGGACGTGATAAACTTAGCTTACTACGTCATCCTCTGCTTTATTTTTACTTTATTATCCTAACCTTGTGAAACCGCTTCCCAGGTCTAGATGGTTCATTCT
>WNWK01020824.1:0-35126 GCA_009830355.1 Cherax destructor | reverse complement strand
TCTTTGAGCATCTTATAATTATAGTCATATGTCTCCCAAAAATCTTCTAGTGATGTTAAGATATAGCTAGTTATCTTCACCTTTCTTCAAATTTCCCCAGGACCAGTCTTGTAACAAATCTCAAGCTTATAAATTTTTTAATGCTTTTAATTTTATCTTTCTATATGCTTTAATGAGACGGGTTATCCCAGCTGATCCTTTTAAGTACTGGCCACGTATGTCGTATACAGTGATTTAAACGACTACTTGTTCAGATTTCTAAAACTTTTTTGCCAGGGTTTCATTTGTTGTTGCTGTTATTCTCTGTTTTAAAATTTGGGAAAAAAATTTGATGTGATGTTTACCCCTGGGGCCTTTTTTCTTTTTTTTTCCGATTCTATGAATTGCCGCTTTCTTAGGCGGTACTCTTTCTTAGCCTCCCCCTACCTTCTCATGCCTCCTTATAACCCCCCCTTATCCCCTTTCCCCCTCCCACTTCAATTATTTACGACAGCGCTTGGACCTTTTGACTCGGCACAAGCGTAGCAACTTCTCGGTACCTCTCAAAAACCCGGGGGTACAATCCTCGCTTCCGAAAAAAGAAAGAAAAAAAAACAATCATGCTGGAATACTAATTAGTGGGTAGATTGGGGGGGAAAAATCAAAGGGTTATTTATTTTCATTTACTGGACATCTTTTCCCCTTACCCCAAAAGCTTTTTTAGTATTAGATAAATTTGACTTTTCATTATATTACTTCTCTGTTCTATGATAATTGTATTGTGGAAGCCATTTTTAAGGTTTCCACGTGATGGACTTTTATTTGGGGTAATGAGTGTGTCACCCTGAGCTGGGAGTCTTCCGTAGGACGAAGACGAAATCGTCAGTATAGATTAAGTGGGCAACGGCTGGCGGACCAGCCAGCCCCTACCCCCCCGACCATCCCCACTCACACTCCCCGGTCTCAGACACGTAAAAATCTCTATAAACGGGAAACAAAAGCCAGCAAAGCCGACGACGAGTATAAAGGCCATTTTTATAGACAGTTTTTTGTTTTATCTCCATTAGGTAAATTTCTTTAAGAACGATAGTCAATTTTTATTGCCACGGTTGAATTCCCCCCCCTCCTCTTCCCTCCCCCTCACCCCGCTTACTCTTTTCTCAGTTATCTCCCTCTCCTCCCAAACATTTAACCCCCTCCTCCCCCCAATCCCCTCATCCCCCGATTTAGCCCCCACACAGAATAATTAAAGATTATCTCTCTCATGATTTTTCATTGATGCTGTTTATCCTGTATCAGGTGCAGCTTATCATCAGTGATGCCAATTCTTGAGTAATAGTAACTAAACCCTTTTTTGACCGGGGAACCTTTGAATCCCCAATAGGAAGCCATAGTGAAATGCTAGATGATATCCTTGTCGATACCCCATCCCATGTAAAGGGAAATTTATGATAGGGGAACCAACATTGTTTTTTTCCCACAATGACACTCGTGTAGAATAGTGTTGGCCGTATACTACAGGTGTACTTAGTTGTTTTTTTTGTATCTTTCCCAATTTTCCCAAGCAGTGACTGTTTAAATGAAAGGGACAAAAGCGTACACACACGCACCCCCTCCCTGAGAAACGCGTACACATGTGCACGCACACATCCTAAAAGCATGCCATAGCCACAGTGCATCATTAGAATTCAGTTTACCATAACCCTGCACATTGGGCCAAATATTTTCATTTTTTTTCGTCTATTTTGGGCCAGATTCAGAGACGTGCAGTTTTGGGATTTTTTTATAAGTACCAAGAGGGTGTTCACAATTTTGTAGTATAAAGGAACAACCCCATCAATACATGATTGAAATCTCTCTTATCCAGAATGGTGTACGGGTTTGGGACTTTTCCCAAAAAAAAAAAAGAACCCTGATGTCCCGAGTATTTGTAAAATTTTTTTTTTAGGATTGAAAATTGGTAGAAATTTAATTACTAGACTAATTGGAAATAGACACTGGTAACAGAGAATCCTTTTTTCCTTTTGCCCAGTGCTTGGGCTTTATCAAGTGTATAGGGAAAAAGCAAATACACTGCTTTATAAGGCAAACGAGCGACATGAAGACAGGTTCGGTGAAAAAACACATGTATGGTCAAAAAAGCAAAAACAAGTGCAGTGCAGGGGGAAGGGGCAGGTATTGGTGAGGTCGGTACTGATATTGATGAGGTAGGTGGTTGGACTAAAAGGGCATAAATTTATTATGCGTGTAATCATGGACAATATAGGCAATAGATCCCGCTGTTTTCCCCTTCCACTGTTTTGATCAGTGGTATTGGTAGGTAGATCACTGCTACTTCGAAAAAATTCTGCAGCTGGCCCTGTTGTTCTTGGAAGTAACAGTTGTGCTGTGAATGAGGAAGACTTTGTTTGCAGGAGTGGATAATGTGCGTTGGGAACTTAAAGTTGATGAATTTTTCCCTGGTTGCATGCTTCATCTAAAAGATATTCATCACTGCAAATTTGGAGTCCTCGAAATCTATGATAATTCCCTGTTTGGGGTTTTTTGAGGCTTTGGGAAGTAGTGGGTCATCCTTATTGGCAGATTTTCTGCGTACTTTGGGTTTTAAGATATCTCCATCTTTGATGAGAAGGATATCCGGGAAAATAAAAAAGAGCCGTTTTTTTTTCTGGTGTGAACTGAATGGAGAATTCACCCATATTAAGTAAATTAACGGTGAGGTTTCAAAACACCTACGGACAATGACCAAATATCGCCCCACAAGTCTGGGAAAGTGTGTCTTGAAATTTATAAAGCGGTCTTTCCCTCAAGGTGTTAACGGAAAGTATACAGAAAATCACCAATAAGACCCTGGGGTTCTGAAAGGGGGACAAAAGCACTATGCATCGCTAGTTAAAAAACCCCGAGCCATTTGATATCAGGCAACTGCCAAAAGTTTTTGGGAATACAACAAATGTAGTCCCATTTTTTTAAGAGGAGGGGGATAGCATTAAACTACAGACTGGTTCATTGTTAAGATAATCAGAAGAAAAGTGGTAGAGCACTTGAAAAGGAATCATGACAACTGGTATGGTTTTCCATATGGTAAATCCTGTCTTGAGTGCGAGAAGGGGAAAAAAAAACATCCTTTTTTAAACAAAAACAACCCATGGGTGACTACACTATCCTTAACTAGTGAAGATCTGATTGTGTATTTTAGAGTATACTCGGTTTTCCGCCCCGTATTCTATTTGTGTTTCAAAAATTAACGGTTTTTGTAATTTTTCATTTACTGGTGTCTTGGTGTGTTATTTTTGGGTTTAAATTTTTAAAAAAAAAAATAAAAAATATAACCTTATAAATTTTTTAGAAAGCTGACAAGTAAATGAGTGAAACATTTTTGTAACACTTGGGAAACTATTTTAATGAAACGTTTCCCCAATAAAGAAATTTGTAGAAAACCATATTTGAGAAATCGACTTAAAATTTGCGAGACGAGTTGGAGAGAGAGAGAGAGAGAGAGAGAGAGAGAGAGAGAGAGAGAGAGAGAGAGAGAGATGGCATTTAACCCAGTACTGGAGAAACGAGCAGGAATAACAGGAAAAGTAATACAGTGGTTTAAGGAATACCTAAGAGGAAGGGTCTCCGGGAAGAGTCATCAAAATGGATAAGTGTGACAGGAAGGGTTGATTCTGGAGTACGTGAATACATACTGGGGGTTAATCGGGGATGTCCCCCAGAGGCAGACGTGAGACTAATCAAGAAATTAAAAGCAAGGAGAGGAAAAGGGAAAAGGGCAAAATGGATCTGGACAAGCTGAAAAAAATTGTTCTGACAAGTTATGTAATTCAACCACAAGAAGTGCAAGCTTATGAGGGAAAGGGGAAAAAGAAAATCAAAACAGTGTACAGGCTGGGGGGAAAAAATGCTAAACCCTCACTCAGGGGGTGAACATAGTACCGAGCTTTCGCCTGGGGTGCGCACCAACCGAATAACCCCAGATATATGTTAATGACAAACCCTAAGATTTAAGATAAATTTTCGGACGGGGCTCACGAAACCAGCAGGGGTGCATCCAGTAGCAGCCAGTTTGAGGTTAGGTTAGGGGAAGGCTCGTCTGGAAAAAAGACAAGTGTCTCCTGACGCGGGTCTTAATCAAAATGATGATCCGCCGTTGGAGTTAATGGTCATCTGACCGAAGCCCCTTTCCCCTGGCTTACCGGTCCACCCTTTAAAATTAAAAGTTATAACCATTTATTAGGTATCACTAAGCCAGTTTGAGAGGCAGGGCCATGAGGCCCTTTCTCAACCCCACCCACCATTATTAGGGGAGCACACACGCACAAACAGGCTCACAACAAACTACCAATGTGGTAAAATAACATTAGTAGAACACCAACAATTTGTACAGGAACACATAAAACACTGTACTTATCTTTGTTGCTGGTCCTTTCTGCAGCTGCGGCCAGAAAAAATCCCCCCACGTGACCCAGTGTGTTCTACCGCCACGTAGCTGTTAGGGGCAAGTAAGTATAAAGTGAGTATGTGAATAATTGCTCCTGAGGGCGTTAAAAATACATTCAGTAACTGAATAATGCTAATATCACTGGGTTGGGCTAAAAGCCCACACCCCAACTGCCGACTATAGGCAGATATGATCCCCCTTTTAAAACTGGGGCCCTGCATGACAAGTAAGATCAAAAACCCACCTCGCTCTTTGGAACGTGAGCTTAGGTGTTGTAGGCACCTTCTCGACGGGTATACGGTGTCTTGATTGAAGAAGTATCGCTGAGGAATGTCACACGCCCTAGTCTGGAACTTTGTTACACTTGAAATTCACCATTCTTCAATATTTGTCTGTTTGCAAATGTCACAAAAGCTGCGACACTTCTCTGTAATATACCGCTAATGTAAAATTGTTTTTTATGCACATAAAACGGGGTGGAACGAGTTCTTTATCCGTTATCCCTACGTTAATGTTCCTCTGGTAGGGTGTAAAGAAACCCAATCCCCCCCTCTCGCCCAGCGTGTCCTGGGCGTATCCCCTACAAAAGAAGTGTTGATCAAGCATGTTTTTTGCTTTCCAAACTTCTAGGAAGAATGCAGAATTTTTTTTTTGATGTCTGGGCTTAGACGACTGTGTATGCTATCTTTAACATGGATTAAAATGGGACAGGATTTTCTTAATTTTTTTACTTTCAAAAAGATCGATCACTTTCATTAACCCATCCAAATTTCAACAGTTCGGGGCCCTGATGTATCTTAGAAGGAAGTGGCGTGTCTAACACTGGTACATGCTGGTAAAGCATCTGTGTCCAATTACTTGATGCGTAGCAAAAAAAGACGTCACTGACTCTTTCTGAAAGGGCGGCCCCCCAGTTGAAAAGGGGGAAGAGTACCCCCCCTGAAGAAATTTCTCCACAACCAAAAAGTATGTGAGGAGTTCAACATGAGATTTAAGGAAGTATTTACAGGGTAGACACAAAGGACTCTGGGAAGTCAGAACAGGGGGGACACCAACAAAAATACCAACAAGTGCTGGATGAGAAAACCCAGGAGGAGGTGAAGAAGCTTTTAAATGAACTTTAAACCTCAAAAGGGGATGGGACTGGACATCTTCCATGGGTCCTTTTGAGAGGGGGCAGGGTGCTGTGTGTGCCACTAACGACAATTTTCAACACATTTATTGGGGCAAATACCTGAGGTATGGAAGACGGCAAATGTGTCCCCATTTTTAAAAAAGGAGACAGACACGAGGCACTAAACTACAGACCAGTGTCACTGACTGTATAGTATGCAAGGTCATGGAGAACTTTTCAGGAGGGGGAATGGTGGAGCCCCGGGGGAACGGAACAAGCATAAATGACAACCAGCACGGATTCGGGGAAGGGGAAAATCCTTTTCACAAACCTACGGGAGTTTTATGACAAGGTAACAGAAATAAGACACGAGAGGGGGGGTGGGTAGATTGCATTTTTTTGGGACTGCAAAAAGGCCCTTTTCGACTTTAAATGGTCCAAGTCGGACCGAAACGTCGTCTTCCTCTCTCTTATGTGCGGGTTTTTTGGGTGTAAGGCCTTCGACACAGTTCCTCACAAGAAATTAGTGCAAAAGCTAGAGGATCAGGCATGCATTTAAAAGGAAGGGCACTGCAATGGATCAGAGAATACCTGGGCAGCGAGGCAAAAACGAGTCATGGTATGTGACGAGGTGTCCCGGGGTGGGCGCCCCGTGACGAGCGGGGTTCCACAGGGGTCAGTCCCCAGGACCAGTGCTATTTTTTGGGATATGTGAATGACATGACGGAAAGGGGTAGACTCAGAAGTGTCCCCGTTTCAGATGATGTGAAGAATGAGGGGGAATTTAAATCGGATGAGTATCAGGCAGGACTAAAAAACCTGGACGGCCCAAGCCTGGTCCAAAACTGGCTCCTCGAAAACCCCCAAATGCAAAGATCGGGGAAGGACAAAGAAGACCACAGACAGAGAAGGCTAGGGGGCCCAAAAAGACTGCAAACCTCACTCAAGGAAAAAGATCTTGGGGTGAGAATCCCAAAGCACTTTCCCCCTGGGGGCCATCAACCAGATAACTGCTGCAGCATATGGACGCCTGGCAAACCTGAGAATAGCTTTCCCGATACCTTAGTACAGAATCTTTTCAAGACTCTGTACACAGTGTACTCGGGCCCCATACTGGGTATGCAGCCCCCATTTTGGGAAACCCCACATCTGGTAAACACGTCAAGAAATTGAAAAAAGGCAAAGGTTCGCAACAAGACTAGTTCCAGAGCAAAGGGGGAATGTCCTAAAAAAAAGGGTTTAAAGGGGAAGTTGGCCTGACGACACGGGAGGACAGGAGAGGGGGGGCCATGATAACGACATATAAGATACTGAGAGGAATTGACAAGGTGGACAAAGACAGAATTTCCAGTGAGGGGACACAGCAACAAGGGCACAGTTGGAAGTTGAAGACTCAGATGAATCCCCCAGAGATGTTAGGAAGTATTTCTTCAGCCCGAGGGGTCGGGAAGTGGAATAGTTTAGGAAGTGATGTAGTGGAGGCAGGCTCCATACATAGTTTTAAAAAAGGAGGTAGGGATAAAGCTCATGACGCAGGAGAGTGACCCAGTAGCGGCCAGTAAAGGGGCGGGGCCAGGAGCTATGAATCCCCACCCCCGCAACCACAACTAGGTGAGTAAAAACACACACACACACACACGTACGCGCGCGAGAAAAAATGACCCCGTGTTCCACTGTTGCATAATGCATTTAGTTATTTGAATTGCTTGCAGCGTGAAACTGCGGAAAAAAGTCATAATGGGTGGGCATGCGGACAACATTAACGTTAATATGACAGCAGGAGGGACGGGAGGGTTGAAGGGAGGGAGAGGTAGTTGTGGGAGGGGGGCACGCCCCCTTGGGCGGGGGGGGGAGGTAAAGGGTGGGGAAAGACGAGGAGACTTTAAAAAGTGGCTACAAGAAAAAGGGGGAAAAAGTAAAAGGGAAAGAGAAAAAACACGGGTAGCGAATTGGGGGAAACGGAAGGCTTAGAAAGGGATGTAAACAGAGGTAAAGAAAAAGAGTAAACAAATTGCGAGAGAACAAAAGGGGCGAAAACTGTGACGAACGTAGAAGACGAAAAGGGGAAAGTGTTGCCAAGAGTGTTTCGTCACTCATTCTTCAAAGGGCAAAAAGGGTTTTCTGCTGCCTTTAATCGAAATTTACAAATAAATTTTTCACTGTTTTTCCCGGCGGGGCTTTTCCCCAGTATCAAACCTGCCCCCAGGGCGACTACTATATACCTTCCCTCAAAGGGGCAAGCAAACCTGAGGGCCAGTTCAAAAGTACTGTGTGCCAGCAAAAAGCCTATAATATTGAGGTTGGAGAGTTCCAGCAGTGCTTTTTTTAACCCCCTCATCCCGGGTTACTTCCCGATAATTTAAAAGGTTTGGGAAGAACCCAATTTTTAACCCTTGCTATGATTACTAAACTACACTTCCTGCATAACACGTGACAGTGTAGTGTTTTTACTTCAGTAACTCTGCGTTTAGCCCCCGATGTTTGTTCCTCATCACCTAGAAATAGCATTAGATCGAAAGTACATAATATAATAAAGTTGATGAATAAGGCATGTGCATTACCTTGTGGTAGAAGCGGGGGGCGTTGAAAAAATTTATCACAGGTGGACAGGGGAAAAACTTTTGCAAGGTCATGCCTCTGTATTAGATTTTAAAAACCTGGGTGTGCATAACCAAATCTAATGATACTTGTTTTACACAGCAATGAACCAATAGTGGCTCCCGCCCCCATGACCGTATCTTTTATCATGGTAGCCTACCATGATGCTTCCCAAAGGGCAGGGATGTACAGAAAGGATCAGGTTACCCAAAAAAAAAATTTTCACTGACATGCTTGCTTTTGAATGACGTACACTAGTGGGGTATTTTCCTGTGAGACGATGGGGAAACAAAAAATAAAATTGTCGTCAAAGTATATTGGTCCCTTGGGTTCGACTGATAACTATATTCACCAGAGGTCACAGCCCACTTGTAAACATTTAGGGAGACGAAGTTCAGCAATTAGGAAAGATTGCCAAGATGTAAGTCCCATGTCCATAAAAACCCACCCATGCTAGGGGGAAACTACTACTGTGTCAAGGGTGGGGGGGCGGAAAAGGTTTAAAGTATTTAGGTGATCGACAATATGATCTCAAAAAAAGTTGTTCGGTAATCTCTTTGAACTATCACCTCGTATCAGTCATTGAATTCAGTATCACCTATGATTTAATACAGGGCATTACTGGTCCCTGGACTGGTTTTTACCGACATCCTGACATCTTACTCGTAATGCCCTTTGAGTAATTTTTCAATGTATATCTTCTTGGGGAAGGGTTTTTGATGCAAGAGTCTGAATATCCCTGAAAAAGTGCGATCGGACGATTTTTTATGTAGTGTATACTTAAATTTTAAACCATATCCTCGAATCCCATGCCTATGTAAAAAATTTAAACCCCTAACACTAACCCCAAAAAGAAGATAGGACTTTTAAGGCGCACCACTAACTTTCTGCATTACTGGATGGGGATTGTGTAGCAGGTTAAAATTTTTAAAGGAGAACATGATGTAATAATGCAGTAGATACCGGGATGAACAATTTTTCTATGATATGACTAAATAATATGTGATAAACCCCAGCAACTAAGGCAAGTAAAGTCCACTAAATTTTAAAATCACGTACAAGCCCCGTGAAAAAAAAAAAAAAAAGTTGAATGAGGAAAAGATATAATAAAGAATAATAACGTTAGATTTTAAAATTTAAAAAAACCACCCCAGGCAACAAAAGGATAAACAAAGACACGTGTTTAAAAACCTGCGTATTTTTTTTGGGGAAAATGAATTAAACACCTGAGCACTGATGAATAAGACACAAGTTACAACATTTGGTATTGACGAATGAGACACATGCAACACCTGGGTATCTTTATGAATAAGATACTTTAAAAGGGGGTATTTTTATGAATAAGATACTCGTGCAACACCGGGATATCTTTATTAATGCGTGAGACACATGTGCAACACCGGGATGTTTTTTTGAGAACTCAAGCGCCAAACCCTTTATAAGAACATAAGAACATAAAAAAAGAAGGAACACTGCAGCAGACCTACGGCCCATCCCGAGGCATTTCCCAAAAGTCTCCCACCGGCTTAAGCTAATCCCCCGGCCCAGCCAGGTCAGGTTACATTCACTTAAGGAAGGAGCACGGCATTTTACCTAGTAGCACGTTTAGTCAGGACCATCTCACACCCCCCCGCCCCCACTCATATTTTTCTACCCTTTTTTTTAAAACTACACAACGTTTTACCCTCTATAACTGTACTGGGGGTTTGTTCCACTCATCGACAACCTATTACCAAACCAATGTTTTCCCCTTACCTTCCTGAATCTGAATTTATCCAACTTAAAGCCATTGCTGTGAGTCCTGTCAATACTAGATTTTTTTAGCACCCCAACACCCCCTTTATTTATTCCTGTTTTCCATTTATACAGCCCAATCATATCCCCCCCTAATTCTACGCCTTTCTAGAGAGTGCAGATTCACCCCCCAGTCTACCTCATAGGGAAGATTTCTGATACATGAGATCAACTTAGTCATCCTCCCTGTACTTTTTCCCAGAGCATTTATATCCATTCTGAAATCAGTGACCAAAACTGTGCAGCAAAATGGGGGATGAGGCCTAACCAAGGATATATAGAGTTGAAGAACAACCTGAGGACTCCTATTTATTTATGCTTTTTGGGATATGAAGCCAAGGATTCTGTTCGCTTTTTGAAAAAGCACTGCTGTCTTGGTTTTAGATTACTGCTAACCAGAACTCCTAAACCTTTTCGCAATCAATTTAAGACCCTACATTATTTAGTTTATATGTGGCATGGTTATTGTCCTGCCCAATTTTTTAAAAATTTATTTATCTATATTAAACTGCATCTCCCCATTTTTTCCGACCACTGCATCAGTCTATTAAAAATCTTCCTGGAGTGCTCTAATGCTTCATTTGAATGAATTGGACGGCCTTTTTTGGTGTCATCGGCAAATTTGCTTATGTCGCTATTTATTCCCTCATCTATGTCGTTGATGTAGATTGTGAAAAAAGGGGCCCAATACTGACCCCTGTAAAACCGTTTGGGCCCTTTCCCCCCACTCTGATTTCCCCATTTATGCAAACTCTCTCCTGCCTATTTGTCAACCATGCCTCTATCCGGGAAAAAAATTTCCCCCCTTTTCCGTGTCCCTTAATTTTCCTCAATAGTCTTTGATGTGGGATCAAAAAGCCTTACGGGAAATCCATATACACAATATCATATTCATTACCATGATCTACCTCCTCAAATACCTTAGTAAAAAAAATTATTAAATTTGTAAGGCGGGAAACCCTTTTTTGTAAAACCCCGTGCTGAGATTCGTTGTTTAAATTTTAAATGCTTTTCAAGATGGCTGCGAATTGCCTCGGCAATTATTGATTCCAAAAATTTTTCCCCACTATGGAGGTTAGGCTTATTGGTCTATAGTTCGAAGCTAAGGACCTGTCACCTGCTTTGAAAATAGGTATTACATTTGCCATTTTCTCTTACCCAAATGCCAGTTTGAGTGATATGTTAAAAAGATTACCTTTTGGGTTTGCTAAGCTCCTCTTTACAGGGCCTGGGGTTTTTTTGGGTTTTTAATTTATCTATTTGTCTAAGGACCAGGGCCTTTGGGCCCCTAATCATCCCAAGTTTACTATCGTCCTTTTCTACATAATTTATTATTTCTGGAATATCGCTAGTATCTTCCTGTGAAAAAACTGAGAGGAAGTAAGTGTTAGACATTCTACACTTTTCCTTATCACTGAGGGGAGCTGACCTGAGTAACTTTTGAGTGGACCTATTTTGTCCCTAATCTTACTTCTGTATACCTGCCCTTTTTTGGGTTAGTCTTCGATTCTCTTCCTTTAACCTCATAGTCTTTTTTGCTTTTCTTTTTCCCTTTTTTTATTTCTCTCTTTAACTGAATAAATTGATTACTTAATTCCCCCTGCCCCTTTTTTGATTCCCTATATATGCCTCTTTTTTGACCAATGAGATGTTTTAATCTATTGTTCACCCATTTAGGATCTTTTTTTTATCTGTTTTCCCCCAAATTGGAACATAAGTTGTCTGAACAGTTAGAATATTCTCGGGAAAACGTCATATTGGCAATCACCACCTACCTGACCCATTCAGGTCTTTTCCAGTTAGCCTACCCAGGAAATTTTTTAAAACCCCTTGAAATCAGCCAGGCGGAAGTCAGGGACAGAACTTGATTGCCATTATGTATTGGGGTAATTCCTGATATATTAAAACGGGAGTGATTTGTGATCACTTTCCCCAAGTTTTCATCATTAACCTCAAGATTATTAATTAGCGATTCCCTGTTGGCAAGAACCAAGTCTAGCAGGTTATTTCCTCTAGTTGGTTCTGTCCCCTGTTTAAAAAAACAATCCTGAATCTACCCAAAGAAAGTCACTTGACTCAAAATTTCCTGTCAAATTGCCCCCAGTCAATTTGTCAAAAGGGTTGAAATCTCCCATTAGCACAACTTTTTCTTTGTAGATCCTTTCCAATTTCACCCCATAAAAATTTTTGCACCCCCTATCAAGTTTTGGGGGGGCCTGTAAATCACCCCCAAGATAAGTTTTACACGGCCCTAAAGAAGCTGTAACCAAACAGATTCAGTGGCTCCGTTTTCTAATTTTATATCTTGTCTAACACAACAATTTAAATTGTTCTGACATACACCCTTTTACCACCCTTCCTGTTGACCCTATCAGTGTGGAATAATTTATAGCCTTGTATGGGGGCATTAGAAGGCAACTTTTATCTTTCAGATTGAGCCAGGTCTCTGTTAAGCAATAATATCTATGTTTCCTGCACTTGCAATTAATCTTAGCTCATCTATCTTATTTCTTACACTCCTGTTTTGGTATAGTAAACCTTGGGGACCCGTCTCTTGTTTCCCTCTGGTGGCCCCCTTTGTTTCCCGACCTGATCCATTTCTTTATTTGAATTTTTATGATGAATGTTTTTTATACACTTACTGTTTTCACCCCTAGTGTTGAAAAACTGACTGTACCCCACACACACCCATACCTCTATTTTCTATCAGTTTAAAATACTAGGCATGTAGCAATGGCCCTGTCGATCGAGTTGGCAAGTGCTTCCACCCCCTGTCCCAGAGAGATGTCCCCCCATCCCTTGTACATATCATGCTTGCCATAAAAATTGTCCCAGTTGTCAATGAATGGGATTGCAAGTTCCTTTCAGATTTTGTCCCAGCCAGCAATTTGCAACCAATTGCCCTAGACAACCATTCATTTTTTCCCCTTTTAGGCAAGATGCTACATTTACCAGCTTCACTTTTATTTCCCTTTTCCCGCCGCCCCCTTCCCTTTCCCTTTCCCTTCCCCTTTTTTTAAAATTTTTTATTAGTAGTAAAAAATAAACCCGGGGGTCATACAGGGTTGGGCCCAAAGGGGGGAACCAGTTTTGATCTGAGGAAGGGGGAAAATAGCTCCAATTCATTGGGTCAAGAGCCCTTCCCCAGTATCAAGGAACCCCCCTTTAGGGCCCCTTTCCCACCCTCCTCTCTGCCTACACACCTGACTCCCTTTTCTGGCCCCAACTACGTACTTGCCTTCCTACCCATCTGACTCTTTCTTTTTCTTCCTTCCTCTTATGACTGCCTTCCTTTTGCTTAATTACCTGCCTTTCTCTCCACCTGACCTTACCTATCTACCTAACAAACTGCCTTCCTCCCCGACTTTTCCTGTCTATCTAATTACCTGCCTTCCCATTTGCCCCCACCTGCCTTCATATCTGCCCCAATTACCTGCTTTCCTGTCTGCCTAATTACCTACCCTCTTAAAACCTGTCTGCCTAATTACCTACCCTCCTACACACCTGATTGCCTTCCTATCTGCCTATTTTGAGTGCCGTCCCGCTGCCTTCGTGTTTTCCTAATGGCCTCAGTCCCTTCCCCGACTGTCTTACTGCTCTCCATTCCCTCACTTCCCCCCTCCTTTCCACCCGCCTTCCATTGTCTACGCCTCCACCACATGGGGAGATTAGTGGCTCCCCCAGGGTAGACTTTGACACCCCCCCCAGGGAGGGCTCCCTGCCGCAGCTACGGCAGGAGTGTGCTCGGCCCGACCACGGGGGAAATTTTTAATTAAAGCCGTCTTATGCAAAATTTGGTGGTTGCATCCCCTCCCCTTCCCCCTTTCTCTTAATGAACGACTCCCTAAACAGAACGCCCTTCCTTCGTAAGGATCGTGCGTTCGTCGGTGCCTCCCGGGTTGGCAGTTGAGCGTGGGGTTCCCCCCCTGAGTGGTGGTGGCGTTGGGGGTTGGGTCTGGGGGAACGCGGCGTGAGGGGCTCCTTAACCTGACGTTAAAGCAATATTGGATCAGTCAGCCATCACGCTCCTCCAAAAACTTGTAAAGGGAAATGGTATAAAATACCGATAAGGTTAAAAAGGCTTAATAAAGTCCACTGTATGGGCGGGAAAAGTTGTCAGTAAAATTCCCCATTATACTGTATTTGTTTGTCTTTTTCCATGTGGGTTGTATTAAGCTATGAAGATAACGCGTGAAAAGAACTCGGAAAAACCTGAGACTTTAAATTTCTAATGAAAACCTTTTAATAATTTTACTCGCTGCAGTGTAACCTAAAATTTTTGGCAAATACACTAGAGAAATATTGAACATCTTTTTTGAACTCGACCAAATGGGAAAAAAAATGTTACACTGAAAATAAAAATAAAACTCCAGACCAATGATTAAAAAAAAGATATATATGACTGGTAAACCAGTCAATATTCCTCCCCCCCAAAAACTGGGGTGGCAAGATAATAAGATGAGAGTAATCTACTTAATTAAATGTAAATTTTTTAATGCCATGTAGTGTATTAGTTATTAAATGGAACTGACTGGAAGAGTGAGACCTTCCAAACTACAGCTCCCCAAGGGTTGGTATTGTGATCAACCTTCTGACTCCCGCTGTGTGTGTGAACTTCACTGGTTGGTTTTATTTTCCATCTAACTCAGTCTTGTCAACCTCCCCCACAGGGGCATTCTACTACACCACAGGGGCCTCCTACTCCACCACAGGGGGCTTTTTTCCCCCAGGGGGCCCCTTTTCCCACCCCCAGGGGGCTTTTCCAAAGGGTCTCCTACTCCACCACAGGGGGGCTTTTTTCTCCACCACAGGGGTCTCCTACTCCCCACAGGGTCTCCTGTACCACCACAGAGGGGCTTTACGCCCCACAGGGGGGACCCCCCGGGCCTACTCCACCACATGGACCTACTCCCAAACCCCATGGACCACCCCCTCCACCACAAAGGGGCCTACTCCCCCCACATGGACCTCCCCCCTCCCCGGGAAACCCACTTCACCACATTAACCACCCTACCACAGGGGCCTACCCACATGGTCCTCTTCTTTACCACATGGACGACCCTCCTGCTCCCTTTGGGCCTCGGCGATCTCTGAACCCCCGGCTGACAGGCTTATCACAAGGCAGTATGTTACTGATTTTTGCTAATACAGATTTTTTCACACAATTAGGGGGGCCGTATTTGGGGCCCCGCTTAAGTGTTTTTTTTAGCTAGTTGAATATTTGGGGTTTACTGCACTTTTAGTTATTTTTTTGTGAATATTTTTTAAGCACGAGGTAATTTTTTTTCGCAGCGAGTTTGTTGTGAAGATCCCCGTGGAAATATGAACTATATTTTTGTTTTAAAAACACACACTACGCAAGACAACCACTACGAAAAAAAAAGGGAAAAAGGTTTTGGGCTACCACATTATCAAGGATAATTTAGTAGTCCAAACCTTTTAATTTCCTTTTTTATATTAACGACAAGTGATAACTAACACAGACAAAAAGACAAGTTTTCCCATCGACCCCGATGCCTTTGATTGCCGGTAACTAACTCTCCCGGGCTTTTCCCTCCTCTCTCTCTCTCTCTCTCTCTCTCTCTCTCTCTCTCTCTCTCTCTCTCTCTCTCTTAATATATATATATATATATATATATATATATATATATATATATATATATATATATATACAAACACTGATCTCTGGCCAAAAGGAGACTCAACCCCACGAACCTTGGGGACAGGAACGCAGTGCTTTCCAAAACCCTACCCCACTGGGCCAATACCTTGGCATCCCGCTCACGCTAGACGTTGATCCAAGGCAGCCAGCCCCGGCAGGTGGCTTACAGCTTTTTATTTATCCCCTGCATGCATCGACACAACTAGAGATTTTTACAATGCTAGGAATTGGAGCAGGCAAAATTCACAAACACGATCTCTGGCCGACGGAGACTGACCCTACGCATCGGGGATGGGTGAAAAACTGTAAGCCACCTGCCTGGCTGGGGGTGCTGCGGATAGCCAAACCTTGGAAGGCTGAAAGTGCGTTCCCTTTTACAAATTCATAATTTCCCAAAACGTGTTTTTAATATTTCGCCTGCTTTTGGGAAATTCCCAGCACAAAAATATATATATATATATATATATATATATCAAAACAAGCACGGGGGGGAAAGACTTACAAAATTGTGAAAAACAAGCATATGTCTGTCAGGTTTCCACGCCATTTTTTATGTTGACGAGGGGAAAACAAACAGTAATACCAGGGTGTAAAGCATTTTAAAGGCTTCCCTTTCATATCTTTATAGCAGGTATTATTTTCCTGGATGGTCGCTGCCCAAATTTTTTACACTAAGATCAGCATTCACAATTTCATTATTTTATTTTTTAAATTGGTGGATACCGAACATTTTTTCTACTCGGTAGTCGATTAATTATTATTTTTTATTTTTCTCAATTTATTATTCTCAGTTTATTATTCTTAATTTATTTTACGTGGTAAACCGAGGCTCGATTTTTGGGGGTCTTTAATCCTCAAATTAACCTCTTGACGAGACGGGAGACTATAGAAACCTGGTCGTACGGGTAGGTCGCTATACCCCTTCCAATGACCCACACGGGTTTAGCCTTTAAATAACTAAAAGAATGCTTTATTTAATTCGTTCTCAAAAAATTCCCCTTCATTCTTAAATGATCTCGGCGGGGAATGTTTGAAAAACCAAATATTTTCACCAGTGGAAATATGGGTGGGTTTTTTAATTTCCTTTTTTAGGTCAGCCCCCGGAATAGGAATAAACGCCTTCTCATTACTTGGACGCAGGTTGATGTACCCAAAAAAATCCATTAAATAATTAATAGCGATATCAGCCAGAATGATATTTATTTTGGTTTTTTTGTCTCTCGGGAGTGCTGAAGACTTTTCGTACCACGAAAACGGGCTCTGGCAGTCCTGTGACACATTTTGTTTGTCTTGCTTTTGTTTTTCCCTTGGGTTTATTTTATTCTGTTTTTCCTCTGAGGCTAGTCACGAAGCCAACACTCATATTTTATCAAATGCAGAGTTTTGGGCTTGTTTTGGACCATTTTAGTCCCCGGGGACGTGAAGTCAGGCACCAGTGGACGCGGCAATAACAATGAGTAATTTTATTTTAAAGTGACTGTTTATGCTGCAGATATCTATGGTGGATTAAAAAGTTGGCTTCTATTTCTGGTAATAGCGAGGGTGTAATTTAAGCTTCGGGGTCCCAGTTGTGGTGAGGGGGTGTTCTGAAGCCCGAAGGTCTTAGTTGTGGTGAGGTGTTCTGAAGCTTTGGGGGCCCAGTTTGGTGAGGGGTTCTGGCTTCGGGGTCCTAGTTTGGTGAGGTGTGTTCTGAAGCCTCGGGTCCTATTGTGGTGGGGTGTTCTGAAGCCTCGGGGGGCTTAGTTGTGGGAGGTGTGTTCTGAAGCCTGGGGTCTTAGTTGTGGTGAGATGTGTTCTGAAGCCATGGGTCTTGTTGTGGTGAGGTGTGCAAAAGCTTCGGGGTCCTAGTTGGGTGAGGTGTGTTCTTGGGGGTCCTTTTGTGGTGAGATGTGTTCAAAAGGGTTCCTAGTTGTGGTGGGTTTATTTTAAACTTCGGGACCCTAGTTGTGGTGGGTGTTTCGGCTTGGGGTCCTGTTGTGGTGAGATGTGGTTCTAAACCTCGGGGTCTAGTTGTGGTGAGGTGTGTTCCCTGGGATCCTGTTGGGGTGGGGGTGTTTTCTAACCCTCGGGGCCCTAGTTGGGGGTGTGTTCGGGCCCTGGGGGCCCTAGTTGTGGTGAGGTGGCTGAAGCCCGGGGTCCTAGTTGTGGTTAGGTTTTTTGAAGCCTCGGGACCCTAGTTGTGGTGGGTGTGTTCTGAAGCCTCGGGGATCCTGTTGTGGTAAGTGTGTTCTGAAGCCTCGGGGTCCTAGTTGTGGTGGGTGTGTTCGAAGCCTCGGGGTCCTAGTTGTTGAGTGTTCTAAGCCTCGGGGTCCTAGTTGTGGTGAGGTGTTTCGGGAACCCCCGGGGTTAGTTGTGGTGAGGTGTGTTCTGAAGCCCGGGGCCCTGTTGTGGTGAGGTGTGTTCTGAAGCCTGGGGGGTTAGTTGTGGTGGGGTGTGTTCTGAAGCCTCGGGGTCCTAGTTATGGCTTGGGTGTATTGTGTTTTAAGTTTTTTTGATGGTGTGTTGGGGGATTTGGAGGTTCGAAAGTTGAGGGGTGTGAAGCCTCGGGGGGTCTTTTTTGTGAAGCCTCAGATATCCTTGTAGTGAGGGGAATGCTGAGAAACCCCCATCATTCTCTCACTCTTTAAAAGAAAACTTACAAAAAAGTTGAAAAATTGGTATGATTAATTTTTTTTCCAGTAGTATTTTCGTTTTAAAAGAGATAAATATTATATAAGAACATAAGAAAGGAGGAACACTGCAGCAGGCCTGTTATACTAGGCAGGCCCTTCACAATCCGCCCCACTAACAGAATATTTGCTAAACCCCAAATTTTCAATGCTACCCAAGAAATAAGCTTTGAAATTCTACCCACTCATGCGATCCCACTCCCCCAACCCCTCTCACTCATGAATTTACCCAACCTAAATTTGAAACCCCCAAGGCCCTAGCTTAAATAACCCTACTAGGCAGACTGTTCCACTCATCAACACCCTATTTCCAAAACCAATATTTTCCCTATATCCTTTCTAAATCTAAACTTATCAAACAAATCCATTATTGCGGGTTCTTTTTGGAAGATATCCTCAAGACCTTATTTATATCCCTTTGTTAATACCCATTTTCCATTGTATACCTCGATCATGTCCCCTCATTCTACGTCTTACAAGTGAATGAAATTTTTGGGGGTCTTCAATCTTTCTTCGAAAGGAAGATTTCTAATGCTATGTATTAATTTAGTCATTCCCTGAATTTTTTCTAACGAATTTATGTCCATTCTTTTTGGAAAAAATGAGCTGCGTAATCTAGGTGAGGCCTTTCTAATGATGTATAAAATGAAATAACCTCTGGACTTCTGTTGTAACACTTCTTGATATAAATCCCAGTAATCTATTTTCCTTATTACGTACGTTTCATTGCTGTCTTGGTTTAAGGTTGCTGCTTACCATCACCCCCAAGTCCTTCTCCCCAAACTGTATTAAGTTCTACGTTATTTAACTTATAAGTGCTTGGGTTATGGACACTCCCCAGCTTCAGAACCTTGCATTTATCTACATTGAACCATCTGCCACTTTTCTGACCAGAATTAAGTTTGTCTAAATTTTTGAAGTTCTATGACATCTATGTTTTAATCAATTATCCTACCTATCTTCGTGTCGTCCGAATTTGCTCATATCACTATAATTCCCATCAAGGTCATTGATATATATTATAAATAACAATGGGCCTTGATCCCTGTGGAACACCACTTGTTACAAGTCCCCATTCGGGTTTAACCCCATTTTTTAAAACCCCTCTGTTTATTGGTGAGCCATGACTCATCCATAAACCTTTTCCCCCAATGCCATGAGCTGCCACTTTCTTTAACAGTCTCTGGTGCGGTACTCTATCAAAACCCTTACTAAAGTCTAAATAAACAATATCGAATTCTTTTCGTGATAAACACCTAAAAAGCTTTACTGAAAAGGTTAAAAATTAGATAGGCAGGAACGGCCCCTCGTGAATCCATGCTGGGTATCATTAATCAAATTATTGTTTTTTTCTTCGTTTAAAATTGTCTTTTGCTCTCCCGTGGTTACCAAAATAATCTAATTTACCTTCTTTCTTTTTTGATGAAAATAAGATACCAAGATATTAAGTAAATTTCAAAAGTTTCCTGTTAACCCTTCTGGTTGCCTAGTCCTGGGTTTTTTGTGTTTCCATTTGTTTTTGTGTTATTGCCCACAGGATAACTATGGGGTGCACAGAATAATATGGGGCGAAAGATGGCCATGAGGTGCACTGGATAGCTGGGGGGGTACGGATGGTTATGGGTGCACAAGATGAATATGGGGTACACATGATGTAGGGGGGGGTGCACTATAAACAAGCCGTGGGGAAAAAAATTAAATTTTTTTTTCATTTTTTTAACCGTAACTCTGGGCGTCATTTTGGCAGCCTTTCTTTTTTTTTAATTTACATAAAGGTTGTATTTTTATTTTCGATCTATATGTAGTGTGAAGCCCTTTTTTTTTTAACATTTCACCTTCCAGAGAATAAGACGCATGCAAAACCCTTGGGTAACTTTATTATCGAAATTTTTCCCCTACACAACAGGCCAGTTCCTCAAGCCTGAGGCATAAAAACGACCTGTACTATGATTTTTTCTAGTTCTAGTTTGATTTTATCATACGAGTACCTGCCTTTGTGTAACCATCCGGTGAAAATATTGTCACATTTACCCCCAGATCACATTATTTTTTTAATCAGCCCAAAATACTGTCTTTTTCCGTGACCTGTTTTAATTTTTTAAAGGAAGATGTAAATCCACTTGGTCTATTCATTTTAATCTTCTTGTAAGAATTTTAAAAAATTTTTTTTAAATTTTTTTAGGATTTTCTTTTTCCAAAAACCATATACATTCGTTCATTTTTGGGGAAAGTCATTTATAAAAAAAAGCATCGAAATAGGCAGTGACCCTTTGAGATGCCCGGGTTTCAATATTTTGTATTAAGTAAAATATTTTAAATATTGAAAAAATCTGCTCTATCTATTTAAAATCATAATCTTTTTGTAAATGCGAAATTTGTATAATTATAATTTGCAAGAAGCTTTAGTGTACTATTATAATTTTTACGAATACCTCGAGTAATCTATGCTGTTAAACTTTACCAAAAAAAGTATATTACAGTTCATGTTACCATATTGTAAATATTACCTGTGGATGTTTTCCCGGGTTTTTTTCCCCCTCTTCCCGGTCTGGCGTCGTCTTTTCTGACTTTTTCGTGATCACCAAGTCTTATTTTTCCCCTTCAACTGCACTATCTACCAGGAACAGTCTGCCATCGCCTTAAAGACTTCATCTGAAATTTTAAATTTTTAGCAATATTAAATTTGCTGGGGGAAGGTAAAAGATATCCTGTATTCCATTAAATTATTTCAGGATAACAGTATGTAGTCAGATAGGGGGAACGATTTCGGGGAAAAGTTATATTATCTGAATGGAATGCTATTATCTAAATGGGTTGCAAGGACCTCCACGGATAAAAGCACTATATTTTTTTTTTTTGTTATGGCATTTATACTTATCTTTTTATTTTGCCCCTGTTTTTTATTTCTCACTTGAAAAAGTTAATTACCCGGAAAATTTAAAAAAGAGACAGTATAAATGATGACGGGGGATTATTAAATTTTTTAAAGGATGCTTAACAGATACTGTTTGATACTTGTGATATCTCGCCAGTTTATAGAAACGTGACGACATTGGCTATTCTATCCCAGAAGAGGTGACCACAGTAGACTATTCTAAACGAAAAGGGCGAAGAGGTGACCACGTGCTATTCTAAACAAGAAGGCAGAAGAGGTGCCCACAGTAGACTATTCTAAACAAGAAGGCAGAAGAGGTCCCCCATGACTATTTTAAACGAAAATTGGGAAAGGCAACACTACATTATTCCAAAAAAGAGCTGAAGAATATTCTAGTAAGTAAGTTTTTAAGTACACGATAAATCATTTAAAAAGTGACCCCAGAACATTTTTCAAAAGAGAACAGAGGTAAACACAGAACACTGTTGTAAATGAACACAATTTCCCGAGGTATACCATTATTGTTAGGGGACTTTCCCTTGCAAAGGCACGGGGGTGTTGCTCTCTAAATGTTAGGTTGTTGCCTTTTTTTCTCCTAAAACATTTACTATTGACTTTTTTTCCCTATAGCTCTTACTTTTTTTTTATAGTTTTATGAGATCGGGCTGTGTCGTTTATGTTCTTTCGTTTCCCTTTCCCACAAAGGGCAATTTACATTTTTTTTTTTGTTTACCACTAGAATGAGACAAATGAGCTGTCTCTCAGGCATGTCTGCATACGCATGCAATAAAAACTTCCTTTGTTTACAAGCCTCAAATAATTGTATGTTAACATAAACCCTCCTATAATGAATATATATATATATATATATATATATATATATATATATATATATATATATATATATATATATAAAAAAACTGACCGTATTCCACCGAGGGGGCGACCTAAAGAGAAAAGCTAAAGTTTTTTTTAAATTTAGTAATGTATACAGGAAAAGGGGGATAGTATCCCGTTGCCCCCGGCATTTTATCATGGCTTAGGAAGAAAGAATTCTGTTCCACTTCCCCATGGAGATGAGAGGAAATAAACAAGAACAAAATTAAGAAAATAAAAAAAACCCAGGGGGGGTGTGTATATATATGTTGTACATGCATTTTATGTGTCCTAAGTGTAAATAGAAATAGCAAGACTCCCAAATCTTGCATGTTTGAGAAAAAAAAGACACCAGCAATCCTCCATCATGTAACAAAATTGGGTTTTCCCGTTTTCCCTCATTGGCAGGACTTTTTGCCTTCCCTGGGTGGTTGCTGTCTACCAACCTACTACCTAGGATATATATATATATATATATATATATATATATATATATATATATTTTTAAAATACACTGCGACTACCCGGGGGATCAACCCGTGTTTTTTTTATCCCCCATGGTAAAAAAATTCCACGATGCTTTAACCCACGGGACCATACAGCCCTACAAAATCACCCCCCTCAAAGCTAGGTGTTGTACCGTGATCCGAGGACATACGATGTTTGGGTACCCAGGCAAATTTCATTCTCTCCCCATTTGGTGTACTAACCTCAGCAAGCAGTATATATATATTGAAACCCACAAACAGTGGTATTTAATCAATAACAACACGGACTCACCATGAGGCCAAAAACAACCGGGTTATCCCACTCTAGTCCAGTGTTGTTTGTTTAAAAACCACTGTTCGTTTAAATCATTATATATATATTCTCTCTACACTGCACTAGCCGGGGGTCAACCCGGGCTTTGGCCCGTCTCATGGTGAGCGAAACATGACGCTCTAGTCACTGAACCACACAAAAAACCCTCGTTCGTGGTTACAATAATAAATATACTGCCTGTTGAGCTAGTACACCAAACGGGGAGTAGAATGAAAAGCTTAGGGGCGCCCACCACCATGTCCTTGGGTAGCGAGTACAACATTCAGCCCTACTGGATGCGCTACTGTTAAATTGTGTGGTTCAGTGGTCTAGGCGTCATGTTTTTTCCCCCATGAGGGGGGCCCAAAGCATCTGGGTTTTGCCCCTTTCTTTTGGAGATCAATACCACTCGTTTTTTTAATCTATATGTCGTGCCAAATAAGAAAAACTTGCGATCTTGGCTTAAATAAAACGCATTTTTGTCGAATAGCGCAAGCGAAAATTTTGTATGCAAAATTTCGAAAAAATCATTCTAACCTAAAAAAAAAAATATTGTTTTTTTTTAAAAATTTTGTAAATTTATATAAAATATATTTGTTGGATTATGCACTACATATATGTATATATATTTCGTGCCTAATAGGTAAAACGGGTCAATTAGGAAGAACTCGTTTAAAATTAAGTCCTTTCTATAATTTTCTCTTCCCGTTTAAGGTATGTTCTTTTCATTTATGTTAATGAAAAAATTAAATTTTTGTACCCAAAAGAACCTTAGAAAACTTCCTAACCTTATTATAACAAGCCTTTAATTTAGCCAAATCCAACTGAACATATTTTAGATAAGTTTACAATAATTTAATAATAAAGAAACACAATGAAAATATATATATATATATATATATATATATATATTATATTATATTAAAAAAAAAACATATTCGTTGGTTCAGACATTTTTGCAAAAATTTGTAAAACCCCTTTAACGTTTATTTAACCCAAAAATCCATTTTTTCCCTATTCCCTTTTTAATATTATATATATATATATATATATATATATATATATATATATTATATATATTATATATATATATATATATATATATATATATATATATTTTATTTTTAAATTTATATATATATAATTTTTTGTAAAATTTTTTTTGAGGCCAAGTTACCTTGCACAAGCGCAGTGTAAGTGCCTGTAGGGGTGGTGAGCATTATTTCAGACAGGGGCGTAGCTCCCAAACAATAGGGGAGGAAAAAAGGCACAGAAACGAGGCACGAAGGAGGGCGGGGCCGAGCCCGGACAAAGGCACTCTTTTTGGGACCACAGGCTACCAACACGGGAAACACTGACAAATGGACCATTTTGCGAGAATTAAGGCAGATGATTTATTCAATGAGGATTATCAAAAGGGAAAAGTAACCAAAAAGGAAAAAATGTTTAACGTTTTCCTACATGGTTTTCATATGTGACGATGACCATTGTCTTCATTATTAATAATTATTACCCCAAATATCCCATTCCTGTAATTTTAATCATTACTAAAAGGGGAAAAAAAACCCGCCGTATTTGGGAGTGATGTAATTGTGCTCTTTTATATCTCAGTAACTTTTAAATTTTTTGGGATGTCTCCCTCATATTTCATTAACTAAATTTATTGCGATGCCCGACCCCATATCTCAGTAACTAAACAGAAATTTTGAAAATTTATGATTTGATTGAATTTCGAGCTGTGTTTATCCCCCTAACTGCTTCCCTTGTTCATAAAGAACACCCGAAAATATTTGGGTTTATTTTTGGTCACAAACCCAGAACATAGGATGGTAAAAATTTAAAACGGTGGAAATTTAACCCCTTTTAAAAACACTATGACAAAATACTTTGCTTAATAACGACAAAGAACGCGAGTTGTACGTCGTAGGTTATGTCAGTGTCGTACTTCAGTTTATTCGTAGGTGTTTGTCTCTGGTGATCGGTTTATGTTTACGTTACGATTACCTCTTCATTACTGGAGTCATCTACAGTGTTGAAGACAAGTTTAACCAAGAGTGAAGTGTGTGGGTAGGGAAGAGGAATGAATTCGGTATTTCGCACCTTTTTAACCTCCTTCCCTTTAAACTTTCTTTTAATTAATGTAATATATTTCTTTTTGCTTTAAAACTTGTGAATGATTACAGCTTCTTCTTGGTCTCAAGTCCATTCATCTTCCAACATCTTCGTCGCTCCCTAAACACCCAGATAAGTCTGGGCGATTCCCTTTGCATCTTTTCTCCTTTTTCTTATCCATCCTATGTTAAATAGTATGTCTTTGTATACACTATCGCCCAAAGTTTTTTTTGTCTTGATAATGTCTTTTTCATTTTTACGTTCTTCCAGAAATGTGAGAACAAGTTCGTTTACTCCTTCCTTCTGGTTTTTTATTCTTAATCATTCATTATTTTAGGTAAAATGGTAGTTGCTAATCTTTTTTTTTTCTAGTTTCTTATTTTTTGCTTGCTGGCTTCTCTTTTTGCTGCTGTTTCTCAAGGATCGGCCTTACATAGGTGGTGAATACCCTTTAAAGGCTTCTTTGTTCCGGTTTTTTAACTGTTTCTCAGGTTTGCTAGTCTGACGTAAGCTGCTGATGCTGTTGTGTGTGTTTTATTTCGGGAGACACTTAAATTGTTCCTTGCCAGTTTGATGTGAAAATTTTCATTACTTTTTCGGGGGTTCAGTTGTAGTAAGGACTTTTTTTTATTGCTTTAGTTTTTTTTAGTACGTTTTGTAGCTTTCTGCAATCTTTCTCCATTTGTATTTTCCATTCTTTCATATGGGCCGCAGACATTGACATGTATCGGGTGATTTTCGAGGCACCTCACCGGTTACACATAACCTAATTTTACTCCCTTTGACTGTTTTCTGCCTTTCAACTACTTTATCCATGTTAATACTCTGTCATTCTAGTCTGCCACTATAGTTTATAGATATGATATAAACTACACTATTAAAAAAGATTTTGACCCACTACATTATGTCATGCCACGTCCTCATACCTTACGTCGAGGCATGACTCACTCCCCAATACTATGTATTATACAGAGTTTTAAAAATTTGGACATAATTTATTTGTTGAAATTGTTGAAACAAGCAGTAAATTCGACTCTACAGTTTGCCAATCTAAAAAAATAGATTTAAATGCTAATTTGGAATTGTGAAAATCTATATTGTGGTCATTGTTGAAACATGATAAAGCAGTTTGCTCTCTAACGTTCCTTTCGTGTTTATTCGTTTAATCAGACTTCTGCCTGGTTTCTACAAATTTTTTTTTCCTATATTTTTTTCCCAGGAAGAAAATACACGTTGTTAATATGGTCCTTATTTATTTCTCACTTGTAATCTGTGATACTGTATCTTTATGACACATTAATGGTCACTGTTTTCCCCAAAATTTTTTTTTATCTCTTTTATGTTTATTATATGTGGATGTCATGTTTATTCGGGTAACTATATACAATCTGCGTTCACCTTTTTGTTACATCAACAACAAATTTTCCCCCTTCATCGAACAATAAAAAAAAACCCTTTTTGCCAAGATACTTTAAATTAGAAAAATGAATTTTTGCATTATATAAATTGTGGGTTTTCTTCACATTCATTTTCTTTTTTTAATATATGTCAAGCCACTTGCACGAAGCACTGAGCTGCTCATGGGGGAAAGGGGGAAGGGGTTGCATTGACTGACTTTCCTTCCAGCAATAATAGTGCTAATATACCTCCTGTGAACATCGTCTTTTAGCTGTGGTCACACTTTCCCCCCTTTTCTGCCCACAAGTCATTCCAGTTCTGCAATAGGTTTCCATAGGTCAAATTACTGAGTTTATTACATGGAATTTTAAACAAGTGTCAAAAAAAGCCATAGGAATTATTATAGCATTAATTGCTAGGATTTCTTTTTTGCAGCTGTAAAATTAAAATATTTTGCTTGTTTGATCAGTTTTAACCAAAACTTTTGTAATTACACAAAATTTTGAATTTTTTTCTTTTGCTATTCATACCCAGCATTAACGTAAATAACGACCATAGGCACCAAAAGGGGAAAAATTTAATAAAGGGTTTAAATAAGGGTTAAACTTGCAGAAAAAAGGAGTTGGGGTGACCCACTGTGGGTAATGTAGCCACTGGGGTAATGAAACCCAGTGTGGGTAATGTAAGTAATGTATCCACTGTGTGTAATGTAGCTACTGTAAGTAATGACCCCTTGTGTGTTGCTACTGTAAGTAATGAGCCACTGTGTGTAATGTAGCTATTAAGTAATGTAGCCACTGTGGGTGGCTACACACGGGGGGTACACGCACACATGCAGCAAGTGCGATCCCTTATTGGCAACTTTTCGCCCCAAAAAGGGCTTCATCAGCTCACAAACAGATCTACCTGGTCAACATGTGTGTACTTTGCCGGAGTCATCATTTTTAACCGGAGTTTTTTAATTTAGCTGCTGGTGTCTGAAAAAACATTATCCTTCACAAGTCCCCCCAGAAGGGGGTATCAGGGGGAAATATGTGGGGACGTGGGGCCATTTCTTCCAATGGCTGCCAAGAACTTTTTACGATAATTACGCATCGTGTGCAGATATGCATTTTTTATGTATCACATTTAATTTTTTTTTTTTTGAAAACGAAAAAGGGCTCCTTGTTTAGGAGTTGCCAGGGAAAATGGATTCAGTGAGGTCTAACGAAGAAGTACACAGGGCGAGGACATTTATTATCACTCTCTGGTAAATAATTTTTTTTGTAAGATGTGTTTTTTCTGCTGGGAAAAACCCTTTTGTGTTGATTTATTATCCCAAGCAGTGGTCTAACAGTGATCCATGAATGGTGGTGACTGATGATAGTGGCACTGGGGACCTGGTAATGGTGGTGTTGAAAGGTTGTGGTGTTTGGCAGTGATGATGAATTGGGGTGGTCGTAGTGATAGTGACGAGGGATAATGGTGATTGTACATTGTCTGGCAGTGGTGGTGGTAATGGTGGTGATTTGCAGTGTCTGGCAGTGATGGTGGTGGATGTAGTGGTAGTGACAGGTGGTGATTGCCCTTGCCCGTGTCTGGCAGTGATTTGGGGATGGTAGTGACGATGGTAGTAATGGGTTTTATTTTAATTTTTTCAGGGGGTTCTGAAAAAAAATACAAACGATGTGGTCTATAAAATATTTACAGTAGTAAGGGGGTATTAGGGGTTGTTAATGAACCTTTTTGGGAAATTTAAAAATGGGGCTAAAAAAGTAAAAGGCGAGTCATGTAAAAAAGAATCAAGGGAAACTGTAAACAGAATCATAGCGAGTCATGTTAACAGAATCATAGGGGTCATGTTAACAGAATTACTCAAGATTTAAGATGCTTTATTTTTCCTTAAAAAATTTCAATGGGTGTTTTACATTTAAAGGGCTATAATTACAAAGATGGCCGATGCCTAGCATCCTGGGCATGAGGCATTTCGGGGGAAATTTAAAACTAGTTCTTAATCTATATTACAAATTACATATGAATACAAATTTCAAATATTAAATAGATTTACAATGGGGTTTCCAGATTTTAGGCCCTTTAATGTACATTGAACGTTTGTATAAATTTAGCCGGACGTGGAACGTTAGAATTTTTTTGTCTGGTATTGTGTTATGGGTCCTGTCACAACTATCAAAAAACGTTTTAGTTCAGGGTTAATATTGGAATTTAGGGTTTTTTACATGTAGGTTGCACAGTAGTAAGTGTGGATGTTCGAACAGGGTTTTTGGGCTTTTAAGAGTGGGGGGGGGGGTGTTGCCGGGATTGGATTGCGTGATAATTTTACTGAAGCTTTTGTTGAGTTAATATTGGTTTTAGGTGAGTTGTTGCTGTTGATCCCCAACACAAAGGCATAGGTGAGGTAGGGATAGATGAGTGAATAGTATAGTGTGAGTAGGGCTGATTGCGGTACATAGTAACGTACAGAGGATCCCAACCGTTTTGGATACTTTTTTTGCTATTTGGGTTTATATGGGGGCTGAAATTCAGGTTGCTCTCCCGGTGTAGGCCCAGGAATTTGCCCTCATTGTGTTTTGCAATGGAGGGTTTCAATCATTATTTAGTTGTGCAACTCCTGTTCTGTTCCCAAACATAATGTAGAAAGGTTTGTCAGTGTTAAGTGTAAGTTTGTTGGGTGTCATCCCGGTTGATATTTTTTGTAGCTCTTCATTAACAATGGTGTTGAGTGGGAAGATTTGGGTGGGAGATGACATAAGTCGTTATCCAAAAAGAATCGGTTTCAGGGGTTTGGGGTACGTTGGGAAGATCATTGATGTATAGGAGGAAGAGCAGGGGGCCAAGGAAATTCCCCGTGGTCTCCCAAAATCAAGTGTTCGGGGTGAAGTTGTGTCTTTAATGGTGACATATTGATACCTGTTAGTAAGATAAGATTTGAAATACATAAGAGCGTGGCCCCTTATACCGTAAGATCAAATTTTGGAGTAGGATGCCGGGGCTACTGTATCAAAAACCCCTTTGGTCAATAAAGAGTCTAGCGGATATTCCTTGTTTTTAAGTGCTATTAAAAAGGCCAGCATTTTTACAGTTGCATCGTTTGTGCTTTTTTTTTTTCTAAAGCCAAATTGGCAGGGTTAGCGTTTTATGAATAAACGAATATATTCTTGTGCACTAGTTTCTAAAAAATTTAGATAGCAACGGTAAGTTCGATATTGGCCTGTAGTTATTTACATCTTTGGGGTCACCCCTTTTTTAAATTGGTTTTCTGTCTTGAGGGGGGCCGAAAATTCTGTTTCTATAATTGTTAAAAATACACCCCCCGCACATATAAAAAAGAAGAGCTTAAAGACGTTTCGGGCCCCACTTGGGCCATTTTCAAAGTCACACTAACACACAGAGACGGAGGGAAGGGGGATTTATAGGCAGGCAGACAGGGAAGGGTCAAGAGGGGGGTAATAATGGAGTAAATAGTGGAAGTGGTAGTAGTTTAAAAGTAGTAGTGGAAAAAGTCATATACAAGAAAAAGGGGCACTGATGTTAATTGTTAAAAAATAGTGGCAGGCGAAAGGACAATCCCAAAACAGCATGGAAAAAAAACGGAAAAAAAGTCGGGAAAAAAAATTTTGGCTAAGATCGGAGGAGGGGAGGGGAGGCAAGACATAAATAGCTAAAAAAGTATCTCCACAGTGTTACACTGCTGCTGTACTCTGGCTTGGGTTTTACTATCACTCACTGTGTTCCCAAAATTCCTCTTTTTTTTCGTTAACAACTCTTAGCTGCCTTCCTTGCCTTTGTTTATCTTTTAAATTTTTCCCCCCTTTTTGTTCACTCTTTCACTTTTTGGGCTTACTACATCGTTTCATTTAACTCTGAGAATTTATATCACAATGATACTTCGTCTTTTCATGATGTTTATGAGGCCCGCCTTCTGGGTCAAAGATCATCTGATGCCTGTTTAACCTCTTTTTTATTCCTCCTTCCTTTTCCCCCCCTTTCTTCTCGTCTTCCACTTGCTTCACCTCTTTTTTTCCCCAAGGACTTTTTTTTAAATTTTTATACTTTTCTTTTAATTTTCTTTAATCCTCTTCTACCTTCCGATCCTCTTACTTTTTTTTTTTGTTTTATTCGCCCTATTTATTTTTTCTTCATCCATTTTGCCCTTTCACTTTTTTTTACTCAATGCTCTCTTTTTTTCTGGCGTCTTGTTTTCCTTCTCCCGAACACGTCAGCCTTGACCTGTGACCTCCTTGACCTGTGACCTGGCTAGAAGCAGCTAAACTGGAGAAGGTTGATACTACAAATTGTGCAAGTGTTGCATTTGCTGGTGTTGCTTTCCCGACCCGACCGTCCCGACCCCCCCCCTCAAGCACCCATTGAATTGTGCCTCGGCGTTTCTTCTGCTTACAGTTTTATCTTTTTTTATTTCTCGTTTTTTCTAATTTTTGGGAGGAGGTTCCTTCTGGCTGGTCAAAGGGTAAAATGTGAGGAAATTTGGCGTGATATTTGTTACCAGTGCTCCCACCCACCTGTGTTAGGAATCTTTGAGTGGACTAACAAAAAAGAACTTTGTACGTTATTCACATAAAGCGTAAAGCTTTTGGGACATTAAACTTACATGAAGCACTTGTGTACATTAAACTTACATGAAGCGTGAATCACTTGTATACATTAAGCTTACATGAAACGTGAAGCATTTTGGTACATTGCTTGCATGAAGCGTGAAGCATTTTACTTTGTTACATAAAATATAAGCATTTTACTTGCTTAAGCACTTGTTTTGTACATTGCACATAAAACATGAAACACTTGTGTACATTAAGCTTACATAAAGCATGAACACTTGTGTACATTTTAAAGTTACCTAAATCTTAAAGCATATGTGTCCATGTGATATACTAGGTACTTTCCCAGTACCTGGTGATGTACTAGATACTTTCGAAATACCTTGTGATGTACTAGATCTTTTCTAGTACCTCGTGATGTACTAACCCCTCCTGGTACCTTGGATGTACTAGATACTTAGGTACCTTGTGATGGGCTAGACACTTTCCTAGTGAGTGTCTAAGCTATATTTATCAGATGACTTGTCGATAGACACTTGGCCTGTTTTTGTGGGGAGGGTCTGTGTGTTTGGTGTGTGTGTGTGTGTGTGTGTGTGTCTATTTGTACTCCCCGTTTGGGTTGCAGGGGGAAGTCTATTGGCCCCCTCTTTGCTGGTCATTACTAAGTCCCCTCTCCCCGCTTCAAAAGCTTTATCGTACCTCTTCTATTTTGGTGTGCATGTTGTTACTCATAAATGAATTTGACTGTTATATAATGCACCCGCATGATGTCACAGTTTTGAATGCCCTCCGGGCACTGGGCTTCTCGTTTAGCAGGGCAGAGCAGAGGAGACGGTCAGGCCCCTTTCCGCCTTATTCTCCCACAATTATAAGTTATCAGCCATCCATCGGTGTTTATTCCCTCCCTCAGTCGAACCCCCCACGATAAATTGGTGGGGGTTTGGGGCTTTGGGTATTGCCGGGGGAAAAAATTTGTCTCAAGCCAGCCGGGTTGTGGGTGAGTGCTGGGCATCCCGCCAGCCCCCCCTCTACCTCACCATACCCTCCCTACCCCCCCCGTTTCTACAGCCGTCTCTACAACTTCCTGGCTTAGTTATCCTGCTAATTGCTTTGACTTTAGGGAGTTGATCCGGGGTTTTTCAATTAAGCCAGTCTGTGGGAGGAAAGTGAATCATCAGCCTGTTCAGCCAATCATCCAGCCTGTCTCTTCAGTCATCCAACCTTCTCCTTTATGTTTGTGCATAGTTACAAGCATTCAAGTCAGCTAGTCGAAAGGGTTAAGCCAGCTAAGCCAGCCGTTTCTCCATCCAAGCCCGTTCCTCTTTGAAGTATTGGGTTTCCCAAAATCGCTTTGTGCTATCAGTTGGGCGCTGGTAAGTATATTCACCATCCCTGGGTATTGTGGCTTAAAACAGCCCATGCTTTTCAAATGTGTTAGGGTGTTAGTGCCAGGTCCACGCTTGGACCCTTTGGGCCCCCGCCACCACATCCCCCCCCACCCACACAAGCCTTACCTACTTGTGGTATTCTATAACCCCTTTTTTCCCCCACACTGGGTCAAGACCAGGAGCTAGTCATCTGTGCGCCACCTTTCCAAAGCCTTAGTGTGTAAGTCTTCAGTTCTTTTTTTTGATTCAACGAGGTGTGTGAATGGGAAAACATCTCAACACCCCTCCCCCCCTCTTCATCTTCTGCCATTGCTTCTAGACCTACAATCAACAGTGGAATTTTCTTTGTACAGACAATTGGGGTGAGACATTTACAGTGAATTTCTGTGTTTTCAGAGACTTTGCCTTCAGTGTAGAGTCGGGTTTTTTTTGTCCATTAATTTCTAAAAAAATTTCCAGTGTTGTGCTCATTTTGTGTTTCATTTATATATATATATATATATATATATATATATATATATATATATATATATATATATATATATATATATAATAAAAATATATATAATATATATATATATATCTTTTTTTTGTTAATTTCTATACTGCAGCATGTATTATATACTTGTGTCAACAAAATTTTACTCTTGTGTGCAGTATCGTATTATGTCATGGGGGGTTTTTCTCATGAATTAGGTTTAAAAACAGACATGGTTTTTTTGGGGAAAATGGTTATTGGGGAAAAAGTATGGGGAGCACTCAGAGCCTTGTCACCTGGCCTGTCTACCCCTGCTCTCTAGACTAGAACTGACCCGGTGAGCAAGGAGCTCACGGCATTCAAAGGGTTGACCTTTTTACATGGGTTAGATCAGCAGAAAAGGGTAGTATACCGGGGGAGAGTTCCCGGGGTCAACGCCCCTGCGGCCCCGGGCTGTGACCAGGCCTCATAGTAACAGTGATCACGTGAAGGCTTGTGACTCAACCATGCAACTTTTTATTTATAAATTATAATTCTGCAACTTACTTGCATTGGAAATTTATTTTTTGCAGTTATTAATTTTTTTCATAATTTTTTTTTTAATTTTTTTTATTTTATTTCAGTAATTGTTTATTTCTAAAAAATGATAAATTATAAATTTAGTGCAATCTTTTTCAGATTACAAATATTCACTTAGGGTTTTTCATTGCATATTAATTTTTTAGTGGCATTTTTTTTTAAATTTGTTTTTTTAGTATATTTTTCCCAAATTTCATATAATTTAGTTGGAAGGTCCTCCATCAGAGGAAAGTCTTTGACTTGCTAAAAAACTTTCATCGATCACCTGCTACCGTCCATGTTGTCGATCTTCTCGAAATGTGAGACTTCAGGAATCTTACTAAGTGGTCAGAATATGAGGGGTATTCGTTCTTTCCTTTTACCAGGTGGGATCCTTATTATCCTTGAGAACTGGTGAATACAACACTCAGACTGGCGAAACGTTGAGTGCATTTGCGTTAGATCCTTTTTTTCATCATTTACAAAACAGTCCCGTCCTCAGCATTTGCCGACGAGGGTAAAAAATCCCTGTTGTTTGCTAAATTAGCCGCTTTTGGGGCAATCAAAAAAAAATCCGCCTGCTTCTGTTTACTTAAGTCAATCCTTCCTGGCAGATGGAACCTCTTGCACTTAACTGTTTTTCCTTGTGTCACCCAAATACTTTCCTTGTATCAAACCTAATTTCACAACTATGCCTCATTCAGCACCATCTCTCTTTGGCCACAGCGCCAAATCATAGTAGATAGTAGACAACAATTGCAGCGATCGCCCAAGACCAGGGCCAAGTCATTATAACCCTCGTGTGTTCTCAGTACATTCAGTAACCATAGTAAGGGACTTGTTACAGCTGTGGTTTCCGTGGCCATATTGCAGTTAAATGTCCCGATGGTCACCAAAAAGGTGCATGATGATGACTACCAATCAGATCTGCCGTTTTCTTTTCGTCATGGTGACACATCTGAGTGCAGTGCTCTCTACAACCTTAGGTACTCTAGATCTTTCCGGATTCCCCCCGCAGAACCAGGGAGGGAAAAAGAGGTCATGGTTCTCAACTAATAACCAGAACCAGCTCATTCTTCCAATTCGGGGAATTCAGTGCCCCCGTCAAACCGTCCCATGGGCAGGTGATAATTCCCCCCCGTTAGTTGTAATTCCTTCCCTGCCTTTTTTAAGCAGTCTCCCGGAAGAAAGTCTCATTGATGTTGCTTCCCCGTCTTTGACGAAGATATTTTGGATGAAATGGAAAAACCTTTTTTCCCTTTTTGTTAGCACATAAATTTCAACAACAATAGGGCGAAAACATCTGTTCTTTATGCGCCTGTTCATGTGTTTATGGACTCTGGTGCCGGCGTGTTATCAGGTCTGTTTGTTTGGAAAGCAGTTACGACATGTCCCTTGTAGAACCAACTCATTTTCCTCCTTAGTGGTGTGGCTGGTTCTCTCTCGTGTCTTCCCTTTTTTTTCAAGGTGGAGACTTTACTGCTTCCTTCCTTGTAGTCGACTAGATTAGTTTCCCCGGTGATTTTTTTCTGGGTTTGCTTCCATGAGATTTACGCATTGTGTTTTATCCTTACCGATGGCATGCCCAAATTTTTTAATTGTACCATTTTGGGGGTACCAGCTTGGGTCCCAGATCTGCCATACTGCCGCAGAGTACAAAGTTGGATTAAGTCCTTCCAGGTCAGCGCATTTTCCAGTGGCCCCGTAGGACTGGTAATCCTGTCTATGTTCCACCTACAGCTCCAGACATGCAAATAGTGTCCAGTTGCCTCAGGTTTCTGAGGAACCCCAGTCCCTTGTCAGAAAACATATTTGAAACTAATGCCA